>JARHVA010008424.1:185000-315000 GCA_037957365.1 Torreya grandis
CCCAATAAATAAATTCTAATCTTTATTTTTAAATTCATGTAGATGTCTCCATCTACAAGTCAATATTTTAAATCTCATAACTTGGGCTAGAAGACTCATGCGGTCATGAAACTTATAGGATATGATCTGATCATGAAGAATAATATGGCACTATAATCCTTTTACTTGCAAGGCTCCCTAAGGTAAATTTATTAAATGAATAAGTGAATTGGTCCATTTATCTCTCTATGATGTCCTAGTGATGGTATGGTCCTTAAATTTTTCCAAATTCATCCTTTGATTAATCTTTCAAGGTTCTAATAGATTCTTGAGATTTTGTCAATCTGGTCCATGTGCCTATGAACTTATGAACACTATGATATCCAACTTTGATACCTCCATTTCCATTTTTGGACCCATTTCTAAGCTATTTAATCTTTTAGCTTATTATGACCCTGACAGGATTCTTATTCCAACTACAGGTAAAGCTTGATATGTGGGCTAAAATGGCTAACATTTTTGTTGCCTCAGATGGCTTGACCAACCTACTAGTCATGGGACCTAGACTTTTATCACACTTTTTCAAGATGAATAAATAAATTAAATTATACTTATAAAAAAGACTTTGATTGATTTTTTAAAACACTTTTTGTGATAAATGGGGAATAAACAATAATAAAGCAACAAAATAGACCAAATAATAACAAATAAAGCAATGTGCAAAAGCACTTGGAGGAAAATATAGACCTATCTACCTATGTAAAAATAACATGAGATAAAACTAATACAAGACATTAAGATACCTCTAATTTAAAGGTATGGGAAGGATCTCTCCATTCAATCTAGTAATATTAAAGGCATTTTTTTCCTTACAACTTATGATGACATAAGGTCCACTCCAAAGGCTATCAAACTTGAAGTGTTTTCCTAGTTTTGCGTGGTCTTCATGGAATTTGAGGAATGTCACCTTGTTGGAATGTCCTTGATGAAGATATTTTTTCAATAGTCCTCTTAACTTAATTATATTTAGACTAAATGGTATGCATGTTCTCATCTCTTATCTCTTCCAATCCTCTTAGTTCATTCATCCTAACCTGAATTACCTTACTTTTTAGAAGCTCTAGCTGGTGTGCAAGTTCCAAAGTTGGGATCTCCAATGAGATAGGTAACCTTAATTCTCTCCCATAATCTATGAGATAAGTTTAATGACCAATTTCCTTATTTGGTTTGATCGTATTAGCCCATAAATCATTCTTCATCTTTATATGCCAACATCTCTAATTATCTTCCATTAATATTTTGTTGATCCTAATCAGGTTCTTGTTAGTGGATTTAGCTAGTCTATTACCCTATGTATAGTAATTTGATGAATACATTAGATAAATAACTTTCTCTAGATAAAATTCATGTACCTTTTCACTATTTAATGTCAAATCATTATCTGATATTATAGTAGAAGGTACTCCAAAATGGGTGACCAGACTCTCATAAAACTCAAGCACTACTTCCACCTACCTGGTGAAATAATCTATGGCTATCAAGACCCATTTATGAACAATGCTATATGGTGGATTTATCATGTTGATGAAGTTTAAACCCCATGGCATGAAAGGTTGCTCAACCTGAATAAGCTTTAATGGCATAGAAGCTAGTCTCTATTTACATATAAACATTACACACTTTGCACATATCCTAACCCATGCATGTGCATCCTTAAATAAATTAGTCCAAAATTAACTAGATATAATTATTTTTGTATCCATTTTTTTGTCTACAAAATTTCCCCCAAAAGGACTATCATGAAAGTGTTCAAAATGCTTGTCAAGTTGATTAGCTTCAACACACCTTAAAAATATACCTCCAATGTCCCTTTTAAACAAAAAACCATCAATAATAATGTATGGTACTAATTTTAGTCTAAAATATATTCTCCTTGATTCATCTAATCCCATTGGACAATTTCCTATTTAAAGTACTCCAGCAATGTCTTGTGTCCAGCTAGATGGAGGAGTAGTTTCATCTTCTTATTGGGTGTCTTATAGTAAACCATCTCTTTTTCTTCTTTTGAATATTATAAAAGATGCTCACACAATCCTTTACCTCAGACCATATTTGTGACCTTCAATTCAATATCATATTACATGCACTTAGTGACCCATCCAACTCTTTTTTCATTTAAGTCTTTGTTGAAGATGAAATCTTTCACTCTAGGATGAGCTACCATTAGTATAATCTTGTTATTTGAGACCAAATGTCTGAGTTTTTTCAAACCTCTTATAACAAAAATCACATGATTTTCAAAAAAATAATATATCTCCTCATAGTATTCTAAATCTTAACTTAAAAAAGGAATAGGTTACTCTAATCCTTCATTATTTTGTTATATAGGCATGTCTAAAATTCTACTAAATGTATAAAAATCATACATAAATAAATCCTTACTAATATATATATTAATAAAAGTAGAATCTTGGTTAATTACTTATTTTATTGATTCAAATATTCTCATACCTTCCTTATTCCAAGTGAATTCTTGATATTTATTTAGCATTTGAGTGAGTGGCCTTACCAGTTTTATAAATCCAAGAATAAATCTTTTGATGAAATTGATCTTGCCTAAGAAGATTTACAATCCTTTCTTATGTTTTAGAAATTATATATAAAGGATTTATTATATTATTTATATATCAATATAAAGACCATCATTGGACACTACATTCCAAATTAGTCTCCCCTCATGCACTAAAAAGATACACTTCTTTGGATTCAATGAAAGTCTAAATTGTTTGCATCTATAAAAAAAACTCTCAAGTGTGTTAGATGATCATTAATACCATTTTAAAATATAATAATATCATCATTAAAAAAATAAGATCATTTCACTCAAAATACCTTGAAATGCCACATCCATTGCCCTTTAGAAAGTGGCTCCAACATTAGATAGCCTAAAAGGCTTTTTTTGATAGGCATAAGTACTCCATTTGGTTATGAAAGTTATTTTACACCGATCTTGATCTTTCACCAATATTTTTTTGTAACTTAAGTACTCATACATTAGGGATAACATTTTTAAAACTAATACCCTATATAATATTTGATCCATGGAAGGAAGAGGATAGTGGTATTTGAGTGACACTTTGTTCAAATCCCTTAAATCCATAAATAGTCTTATCTCTCTATTTTTACTTCTCATTGATAAAAGTATTTCTACCCATGTTTATTTCCTGATATTAAATATTATAATTGACTCAATAATATTGGTAAGATCCTTTATCATGATAATTTCAACATTGGGGTTGATGGGCATTTGTTTCTGTCTTACTAATTTTGCATCTTGTTCAATATCAATAGTATGTTGTGCTAATCTAGGGTTAAACACCTTCAAGTCATGGTATTCTCAAGAAAATAAATCCATGGAATCACTACATATTTAAATAAAAGATAATCTCTTAGAATCATTGTTCACTTTACCCCACTTGAGTTGTTTACCTTCAACTATGTGAACATGTTCATAATGTTCTTCCTTGGAAGAGATGCTTACCTTGTATTTTCTAAGTTGATCACATGCATTGAAAATTCTCTCAAAATTTACTAAAAATTTATTCACATTGTTTTATCTTAATTTCACAATTTTATCTTCATATTTGCATTGCAATTTATTTTGATTCTTTAAGCAAAATTCTGCCTCATTTAATAAGAAACAAGTTATCTATTTATGACTATCAAATACTTGACTAATTACCTCATTGTTTTGGATTTAAGGACTAAATAAAACCTTTATTTGGGTCTAATATTTATTTTCCTTGATTTGTTACACTATATCATATTATGATCCTATGGTATCAAGTCTATCTACATGTTGATTGACTGCTCTAGGAATGGAGTGGTTATCAAATGCTAGGAAATATTCCATGAGGTCCCAAACTTTGTGTCTATAGGATATAATAGGGGGTTATTTTCCACACTTAAACCTCTAACTATTTCACTAACAACTCACTATCACCTTTCACCTACAAAATATTAATACCTCTCTTTCTATCTCATTGAAGGTAATGCATAAGAGCTTTACATTCTGTAGTATTTGATGTACAACAAAACTAAAATATAACTAAAGAATAATACATTTTATTATGAGGTAAAACCAACAGTACACTAGCCCTAATCCCATTATTTTATCTAGATCCATCAAAGAACATATTCCATACTCCCTCTTGATCTTGCTTTGAGTTGGTGAGAATAGGTAATGAGTCACCTTATTCATGCATGCAATAGAAACCAAAACCAAATTATTTAATACCTTTGTATGGTTCATACCCATGGTTATCAGTATCCAAATCATCTAAGAGTAGATAAGGTATACCTTCAAGTGACTTATAAGGTTCTTGATCAATAGTACCATCATCTTCCTCTAAAATACTACAAATCATATTAGACATATTTAGCATATATGGTTCAAGGTGAAATATAGAAATAGGCTCAGATATTATAGTGAATTTGGTTCCATATCTAGTTATAAAAAACATGTATGACCAATCTAAATAAATATAACTTCCTATTTTAGTAGTGAATCCCTAGATAGGCATAATGCAAAGTATGAAGGTAGATCAACAATAACTATATCTTGTGAAATGGTTAAATTTTGATAAACAATAAGTAAAATATTAAGATCTTTGAGGATTCCCATAGTATTATTAGGAGAACCATATAACTATAACACTCATTTTTATGAGATTCATATTTAATCCCTAGTTTTTTAGTTATGGATTTAGGCATGATAGAAGTACTAGCTCCACTATCAATAATACAATTTTGGATAAGATAATCTCCTATGATAACTAAGAGATAGATTGGAGGAGGGTTAGTCACATTAGGATCTTTAGGCTTAATAGAAGGATTAGATTTGGTTATAATATCATTTTTTCTTTTTTAGGTGATCCACCAGAGATATTGAGCTCTGAAATCTCCTCTTATAGATAATCCTTTTGTCCTAGGATTAGAAGTGTATCCCACATTGAAATTGATACTAATTTTTTATTCATATGATCCATAATACTAAGTGGAGAAGTGGATATCCTTGTATACAATTTAGGAGATAGAGGGGATCCCAAATGTTGTGTGAATTGAGTAATGTAAGGCCATTTCATATTTTATCCCTGTGGATCTTGAACCTACTAAGTTTATGTCTTTTGGGACAACTCATAAGTGGTAGTCCTTTTCAAGAAGGAAAAGGGGTTGTCTTATCAAGACCTGAATCATCACCAATTACCATTTTATTAGATATAGTATGGGTTGAAATTGAATTATCAATGTTAGGCATATTTTGACTTTGATTTGAAGCTATGTTCTCAAAATAATCCTCACCTTCCAAAAATTTCACAAATGTAGTTTCAATAGGTGATTTACCACTCCCTCCTCGTTGTTGATTTGGCACTTCTTCTTGAGTGAATGAAGGAATGTCTACATGTGGTAGATAGGCTTATTTATTTGGTTGGTTTTAATGTGGAGGAAGATCTAAAATTTGTTGCACATAATACTAATGTGTGATCTCACTAGTTGTTACTATTTCCATCTCATTTTCTTGATTACAATGCTTATTCCATTACCCTTCCTGAACATAGTTATTTTGAGCTGGCACAATATCTCTAGAATTAGTCAAAGCATTAGGATTGTATTACCTTAACTGAGGATTCTAACTCTATTGATTAGACTAATAGGATGTCCTATTATAATAATAATTTGAATTAGTATTCTGATATGGCTTGTATGGTGGAGCTTGTTCTCTTTCCATTACAACAAACATATTGTTATGAGTCTTGAAGAGAATATCTATCTTCCCCAATCTATTAGCTTGATCACCTTCTATTTTGTAAAACTTTTTTGAATGTGGAAGTGGATCAATATTTGGTGAAAGTGGGTGAATATATATAAAGAGAGTCATTAGTGGCCTTGGAGGCAACTTGAATGCTTGTATAAGTCAATTCTCAACCTTGATTGTTACTTCAAAAGCCTCATGTAGAGTGTTTACTCCCATGGATTGAATCATGATAGTTACATCTCAATTGAGAGCTTTAAAATATTAAAAAAAATCATATTTGGGTGTATTATTGATAACTACAGTAATTTATTACCAAGTCTTATGGAACCTATAATTAAAATCCTCCATGAATTCATGATTGAATCTGATAATTATTGTAAGTTGCTCTACTAGTGAAATGTGGTCACTTTTGTCATCAAAGTTCTTACACAATACCTCTCCAAAATTCATACCAATTATGTATTGATGTAGGATCCAATAATCTATACCATTCAAGTGCTTTCCCTTTGAAATAAGTTGCTAATGACCTCATTTCTACATTTTATTGAGTCACATGATACATTGAACAAAGGTTAGTAATATTTGCAATATGTTTTATAGGAGTAATTGGATTTTATTCTATAAAATAAGGAATATCCTTCAAAGATAAGATTGGAATATCATCCCATTAGGTAATATTCAAATGAATACCACCATTGAAAGGCACAAAGGCTTATCTTTTAGGAATATGCATATGAGGTATGGGATTTAAAACACTATTGAGCTAAATAATACTGGATGGAATAGGAGGATTTTGTGTAACAATAAGGGGAATAAGTGGTGTAAGAGTAGGATTTGACTAAAGGGATTTCTTCTTCATTGTTGATTGGAAGGATAGCTTAGAAAAATATATCACTTTCCCTTTTATGGAGGATCTTGTAACAAATTTTAGGGGCATAAAAAGTATGCAACCTAAAAATGATTCACTTTGTGTGAATAAGTGGTCCCAGCAGGCATGCCATACCTATTATTTATCTAGATAGAACCCAATAGAGATTAGATTTGGTAAAGTCTAACCCATTCCTAGACTTACATGGGAATGATCTAAGGGTGTAGGATGTCTATATCTAGACCAAACCTCTAGGATTTTTAATGAAGATAGTTCCTCAGATATGATAGTTTGGACCTCTCTTTATAAGACATAAATAATTTGGAGAGAAAATAGTCAATATATTTCATGAAATGAAACCTATTCTAACATGTTGTGATGCACTAAATTTTCAAAGATCCATTCTCAAGATTCAAATCATTAGCACACTAATAGACTATGGATAGAACTAATGTGGTGTCTATAATTATTACCAAGAAATAATTCTTCACCTATAGGCAAAATTTATAGACTTAAGATAGAGGGAAATGAGGGTAAGTCTTCATTAGAATCACTCACAGTCAACTATCCACTCTATACCTGAAACATCAACCTTAAGACATGTTAGATTACCTACAAGAAAATTTTATTAGCACTTAGGTTGAACTTAGACTAGTAAAAGGAAGATGACAACCACTTTTATATATCAAAAAAATACAAAACACTAAGCACAGATTAGTAAATAATTGAAAAATACTCTATTCATTAATTTTAGAGGTAAAAAATATAATTTATGGTAGAGTCTAGTCATATTAGCCTAAGGGATCTTTAACAATAGCTCTAAGTCTATATTTATAGAAGAAAGGAAATAAGAGAGATGGAGTTTTGGCATTAAAAATAGGAATCAATGAGTTCAAACATTTAAACCATAGTTGGCCCATAGCAAGAGTTATTGAGGGTCATGTAGGTATCATGTGGGGGATCGTCTGTTTCATAATTTTTCTTGATTCTTCTTCAAAACCCCAATGAATACATACACACATGAAACAATGAAATAATCAAATGCAAAAGGAAAGGAAAAAATTGGGTTGTGGGATGTTACAATTGCATGGATTAGAACCTCGATTATCCAAATCACTACCTACATTAACCCCAAAGATAACAGTCTCATATCACATTTAGTTCTCCCTTATTAAATGTGCACCATCAACTTGCTTGATATACTAGTATGAATTTTTCCTAGGTCCTTGTTTGATCAATCATGCAAATATCAAAGTGTGAATATTGAGTAGTATGTAGATTACTTGATCTATACTATTTATTGATTTTTATGTAATACGTGCCAAAATAGTAAGTGTTAGATGTAAAATGCCTTGGAAAGATATCTATATAGGAGAATATTTATTTTGAATATAATACCTTGTTCACTAGCTAACAAGTCATGCAAAATATATAAAAAACATAAGAGAAGGATCATAGAGGGGTCTAGACTTAAACATAGGTGAAAGGGCCCATTAGACATTGAAGGCAAAAGTGGAAAGTAGTGACATGTGGTAATACAATCCTCAAAATGATATTAACATCCAAAGGCTTAGAATAGAGAAAAAATCAAGGATGATAGAATATGGGCCCTTGAGACTGGGAAGAGGTGACTTTTGATTAATGGAAGTGTTAGAATAGTGAGAAAAATACATAAAAAAGTTTAAATACTTAAGGTGATCATAAAAATAAGGACTATAATCATCATTAAGACCCTTTGTGTGAAAGATAAATAAAATACATAGTACTTGTGGTTTTTTGACTGAACTAGGGTGTTTACATTTTCACCCCTTTTATTCTAGTTGCAATTAAAAGGAATTACTAGAGTAAAAGAAAATAGAAATGTGTACCTATACTTACATGTGTGAATGTAATCTTGATTTGGCCCACTTCTTGGCCAAACAAGTGGATAAGAAATAGAGTGTAATAGGTGAAAGGAAGCATATGTTGTAAATGTAACTTATACTAAAATTAATTATGTAATTTGAATGTGTGGAGAAAAAAAACTCACTTCCCCCCACTCTAAATGTAAGTATTATAAGCTGAATGCATGGAGAAATAAGGCTCACTTGCCCCCACTCTAAATTTGAGTAATGTGAACTAAAGGTGTGGATAAACAAGGTTCACTTTCCCTCACTTTGAATATGAGTTATGTAAATTAAATTTGGTGTACTGGTATGGATCAACCACTATAGATGACCTTATGATCCAAACTAGTGAAAACCTGGGGATGATACTGGTGAAAATACTAGTGTAATCTAATAAATATGAAAATGGATTCTAATAAAATGTACTATGCATCATGTCCCCTAATATTGATATATAAGTGATGTAGTTGTGTATTTGAATACATGTGCATACCTATGTGTCTATATATCTAAAAATCTATAAATCTAGATTCTTATGTAAACTTGTGTAGACCTATGCATTTATGTATCTAGAAATTTGTGTACCTAAATGCCTATGTAAACCTTTGTAGACCTATATGTCTATATCTCTGAGTGAGTTGTGAAAATAAATCCTATGTAAACTTGCATAGACCTGTATGTTTGTATCTATGAATAAGATATGCAATTGAATGCCTATGTAAACCTTCATAGACATATATGCCTATATCTATAAATAAGTTATGTAATTGAATGCCTTTATAAACTTGTAAGGACCTGCATATTTTTATATCTAAATAAGTTGTGCAACTAAATACCTATGTAAACTTTTGTAGATGTTTATGTCTATATATCTAAAAAATCATTAACTCTAGATGCCTATGTTTCTAAAGATCAAAATGTAATGATGTGTGTCTAAAGCAATCTATGCATATTCCCACCTATTTGGTGAGAGAGATAAGATTGTGATGAGGACATGTGACTTAAAGTGGTACGGCTCAATTTTTTTGGTGTTTACTTGGTAATTTTGATGTTATATTAGGTTTGAATAATGTTTTGATTGTGTCACAGTTTGATAATTTAGTGTATAGTTGAATAGATAGTTGGTCTATTAATTAGGTAATAGAATATAATTTTTTAGGGTTTTGTCTATTTTAAAATGATTAGATGAATGGTTTTACCAATATGGGATAAAGCATATTGGTATCAAGTCCCTTGTAAATAAATGGTTCATGAATCAGAGGTACGGTCCTCAAGATTGGACAAGGACAAATAGGTATATTAATTAGACAAATTAGCACACATGTGTAACCTTAATAGGGTGGCATAGGGTAAGTGATGACTTTAATAGGTCATTTTGAATCATTATCGATTCATTTACATCACTTGAATGGGAATAATTTTGATTCTGAGAGAGATAAACATGATAAGGAGATAAAATGATAGGTTTTCATGGTATGAGGTGGTCGAGGAACTTATTTTGTCTAGGGAGAAGGTACACGTAGTAAGGGACCCTAAATGTTTCTATATTTTTGTCATTTTAGTTGTCTATATTATTGATTATTCTAGGGAAAGTATTTTTTGGATTGTTTTGTAGAAAGCTGGTGCTATTGTCTTACTCTAGGTTCTAGTGTCTTGTTTTTGGCACTAATATCTAGAGCCATTGTCCTCTAGTCAATGCTAGTATCTAATAGGTCCAAGATATGGTAATTAGTGTTGTTAATAGGTTACTAAATTTTATTACTATTTTATGGTATTAGTTTTTTTATTAATGCCATATTAGGTTAAAAAAATTAGGTAAATGCCCACATGAGGGAGTTATGTATTATCTAAATGGAGACTATTTAGGGTTTTCCCCTATCTATGTTAGAGATATATATTCTTGATAGATCAGGTCTGTGACATGTAGATTTTATAGAGATAATGCTTTGTGATAAGTATATGATCATTGCACTATGTGAGAGGTGGAATGTAGATATGTGTATATTTTGATTACCCACATTCAAGATGATTCCAACATTGAAAGATGTGTATCAGATCCTAGAGTTGTCAATTTATAGGTAGCAGGCTATATTACAGGAAGCCACTAGTGTGCAAGTTATATAATGAGCATCTAGGTATTTTTCTACTATGGTTGTGGGTACTCACCATATAGTTATTTAAAATGACATACTATTGACCCTTATTTTTATGTCTAATATTCCATGGTTTTGAATGTTTCTAACAATGCTATAGTCATCATTTATTACTATGGATGGGAGTGACAACTCCATTTCATACAGGATGCATGAGATAATGTATGACATTGAGCATCATAGCATAGTATATTATTAGGGCCAAACAATGCTAGCTCATATATATAAGTACATGTATCACTTTACATAGGATATGAATGGTGGAGGCATCAAGACATCAACATTATTGTATTATTGGGCATACAAACACATAGCTATGAGTAAACTAGTGGCACAACCACATGATTAATGGTCTCACCTATAGGGATTCATAACTAGATGGAATGGGATAGGGCATAATCCTTGTTAGTGTTTACTAGATAACTTGAGAGCAAATGACATTATCTAGAGACCTTATAGGGGATATCAAGGATGTCCTAAGGATAACACATAGCTGAGGCAGATTCAAGTGAGTTATTAGATACATGATTAGTGGGATAATATATATGAGTGGTTTTAGTATGAGAGGGATACTTGATAGTAAGTTGTGGTAGAGGATGTGCCCCTACTAATAGTAGTGTGGTTGAGGATTTCTTAGGATCCTAAAAGGCTGGGGAATAGTCCTAGGCCATAAATTATGGTGCTAGATCCTATTCAAGTGATAGAATAAGATCTAGAGATTGAAGTACTAAATGTGGATGATAATAAAGTGATTGAGCCTACTCATCCCAATGTAGTGACTATAGGTGGGTGCCTCTATTCCTAAGAGATGGGATGGTCATAGAGGAGGTACTAGATGTAGATCCTCTAAGGGTTGTTAATGGTAAGTTAAATAATTAAATTTTATGTTATTTTTAATTTTGATCACTTGTTTTAAGATAATAATATTCTTATTTATTTTATGAAAACTTACAGGTGTAAGAGAAAATTAGTATTGGGAGGTCACCATTGATTTAGAAATTCATGAGTTAACATGAAACATTCTAGATGATGGATTGGTAGAGTGGGCCATCAATGTAGCTAGAGTACATGCACATTTGTTTGATTATGTAGTGATAGGGACTATAACATATAAGCAAGTAATAATAGATAGAGATGAGTTACATTTGGAGCTATAGAAGTAGACTATGTCCTCTCCTGATGTTCTAGATAGGGAAAGTAGTCATATAGTAGATAACTATATATGACTCTAGTGGGAATATGCTAAGTGAAGGGATGAGTTATCTATGTACTAAGAGAGAGAGAGAGTAGGCATAACTAGAGTTTGAGGTCTTATGGAGATAGTAGGGTCTCTAGCTATAGTACTAATGTGTCTAAGAGTGAGAGGGAGGGAGTTGGTCCTAGCTATCATGTCAAAATCATTTAGTGATGCACCCTATTTTTATTGAATTGATGTTCTAAGTTATATAGAGAGAGATGGTTATTATGCAATTTGACATTGTTTATTAGCATCTAGATCTGGTTAGATTATATAATTTTTTGTGTTTAAATTTTGTTAGTTATTTGAAATGATTAATATTTGTAATTTTGTTTCCATTGGACTAATTTTAATTAATTTTTATATGTATTATGAATGTTTGAGGCATATGTGAAAGAGATTTAAGTTTTTGTATTGGTGTATGGTGTTTGTTTATTAATTTTTTATATCTCATAAGATGTCTATATATATATATATACCTTGTGATGGTGAGATGCACTATCTAAACATTGATGGCATGGAGAACCAATGACCATATTACTCATATTGTGTTGGTGTAGATGTAGACTATAAAAGTGGAGCTATCTAGGATGCACTGCTAATGGACAAATATGTAGACTTTGATGCAAATATCTTGATTGGTTGTCACTCTAAAAATACACTATGAGTTTCTTTATTTATTACAAATATTTTAAATGGTGTTGGAACTTTAGCTGTATTCTAATCTCTATATTGATTTCTATAAATCTTTATCAGTTATTAAATGAAGACTATAGCATTGGGTTGATATTTATTCCTAAATATCTTAATTGGTGTACTCATGCGAGGTGAATTTTGATCTTTGTTATTGCCTCCAAATATTTTAATTGGTGTTTATATCATAGCTATGCTTTTGGGTCTATATTTTATCTCAAATATCTTAATCAACATATGCACTAGAGGTGTGTTCTAAACTCTATGAACTAGTTACCATCATTGTTGAGTATAAGATGTAGGAGATTGTTGATAAATAGATATCTTAAAATTCATAGGGCTTATACGATGAGTAACCAATGGTTCATTAAAATTAAAACCCTAGGATAAATATATTATAGAGGAGTGTGATCTAGGATAATGTGGTGAATGATGGCCTGATGCCCCCTATGCAAACCCTATGATGCCTCTGATACCATACTGATCAATCAAAACTTGGAGTAAATATAAATAATCATCTAAATGTCCATTAATCTAGTGATAATGATAATAATGTTTATGTGGTACTTAGTGTAAATGCTGAGGTGGATGATGAGTAGTTGAAGGAAGTGGGATCATCCCCTTATCTAGTAGTGTAAGCCAAATGTCATGAGGCCCTACCTTATTTGAAAATTGTATAACCATTTTGCATATATCCTATGTGTTATCACTGTAGTTTGTGCTATTTAGAGTGGTTGTTTTCCCTTATTGATTTTTTTTTTTTTTTTGTGATCCAATATTTTTTGAATTGGAAATGGAATAGGCTCATGTACCAAATTTGACAACTAAGGTTTTAAAGGATCTAAAGCAAAATCTACCTCTGACTATATAATAACTAATCCTAAATGTGCCTTTAATGATATATTTATATTTCATAAATGTCTAAATGATTTATATGTTTGATATAAAAATCTATCCTTGAGAGGAGATATTAAACCTCTAGCAAAGATGTATTGTACTTATAAATTTGTTGATAAATTAAATGATGCAAACAAGATTTGAACCATATAATGTACTCTGAGGTAGGCTTCATCTCACCATAGTATATTTAATATAACATCTCATGTGTGATTAGAGGTCCATTATTATGTATATAATACCTAAGGTAGACTACCTCGAGCTCTTCATACATATGTAAAGATGCATAGGGGAGTGTATGGTGGAACCATTATAGTGCTTTGTTCTTTAGTGAATTTGGAAACACTTGTAGTAGAATTAACTTGTTTTTCACATGAGCCATGTATTTATCATAATATTGAAGATGTAAATATGGATCTCCTTGACCATCAAAAGATAGGTAACACTTGTGTCTAAAAGTTATGTGGCAACCTCATAGTTGCATTTATACGTGGAATATGATTATTATGGATAACATTGGCATCAACTTGAGATTTGTATGCCTCATTCTCTAATGTGAGATGATGTACATGGTTTTGAAAATTACCCACAACATGAATTAACTAAATTAAAACTTGTGAAGGTATATCATAATTGTCAAGGGTTTCATTTAATGCTTGAATTTTGTTGTTTATTTTATCCATTAGTATATTATATTGGATTTGTTATTTAGTAAGTGTCAGTGAGCTCTAAATAAACTTCATAGGTGTGATAGATTGGACCTAGTTAGAAGGAAATAAGCTATCACCCTCATTTGGGTTTCTTTGAAAACTAGGTTCTACTTTAGTAAGGGAGATGAGTGGGATTCATTGGTATATTTTGTATTTTTATTTTTAAAATAAATTACTTTATTTGTTAGTGAATGAAAATTATGCACATAAGTGTGTGTGTGTGTGTGTGTGTGTGTGTGTGTGTGTGTGTGTGTGTGTGTGTGTGTGTGTGTGTGTGTGTGTGTGTGTGTGTGTGTGTGTGTGTGTGTGTTGTGTGTGTGTGTGTGTGTGTGTGTGTGTTAACATGTGATCTAATTTTTTGATGAATAAGAGAAATATGTGAAGTAATATAAGAATTAGAGGTTGTAGATTCTATGTCATCTTCATCATAATCACAATAGTCATCATTATGACATTGTTCCTCAAAATCATAATTTAATTCACTTTTAAGAGGTAAGAGTAGAAGTATAATTCACATGCTCATTAAGAGAAGAATAGAGAGAAGATTTTAACTTTTTAAAACTATACAATGTATCATCTCATGTGAGTGAAATTCAAGGTATTTATTCACTAGTAATTTTTGAAATTCAAGCATGATTATCATTTTCTATTTGAGGATCAAGGGAAGGAGTAGAAACCATGTTTTCTTTTTACACTTTATGACATAAAGGAGGAGGTCTAGAAACATGTGCATTATATATTTATGGAAAAGAATCATTATATTGATCTTGAAATGTGAATGGCATTGATAAAGGAATTTCATCTACCTTAGTTTTTACATTTTTGAAAGGTGTAACATTTTTTGTATTTACATTTTGATATGTAATTGAGAAGGGTAAAGAAGATGCATTATTTTGATCTACTTTATTTGAATCATGTAAATGTGATTTTTATGCAGTGAACTTATATTTATTTATTTTAAATAATGAATTATCAAAAGTAGTTGAAAAACTAGGATCACATTCTAATACAACACTACCAATAAGAGGTTCGTTTAGAATTATATTGTCAATTTAAGTACTAGGAATAAGAGAAGAGTAACAGCAAAGAGAAGATAATTAATCTAATATATCCTCATGTTAATTTTTATTATCATGTGCATAATAATATTTATATCCATACTTTTAAAAATAGTCCTCATCATCATTATACATAAAAAATTATCATGCTTTAATGTACAATATTGAAAATTACTCTATTCATTGTTATAATCATGAGAAAAATTCAAAATTGTATCAATTGGATGAGGGGTAAAAGACTTTGTAGATGCCATTTTAAACTTTCTAAAGAAGATAGTGTAAATAATTAGTAATAAACACACAAGGGGTAGAATATAATTTAACATAAATATGTGTGCAATGTGTGAATTTGTTGAACAAAAATTATAGTAGAAAATAGGGTTAATTTGGGAAACCATGTTGCTAATATTTATGTGTATAAGGACTTAGTATGTGGATATAGGGTTTTGATTTGAAGGTTGTGTTTCAAATATGTAAATTGAATTAAATAAATAAAATCCTATGATGGAATAAATTAAATTATCTAGGTTAATCTAAAAATTATAAAAGTATAGTTTTGTAACCCTAATTTAATGTGCAAAATTTAGAAGGTAAACCTTAAGGAAATTTTTTTGGGGTTTTTAAAGATATGTTCAAATTAATATGGATTCAACAAAATGTTTTAACATTTTAGGGTTTTATAATTAAAAACCTATGTTTGGTTAAGGGGCTGAGTTTATTCTAAATTTTGAATAAAATTGGGATTTATTGATTCTATAAAAATTTCCAAAAATAGTAAATACAAGGATAAGGTAGACTTATCTAGATATATACATAGTTTTTCATGGATCTAAAACTAGAGATGACTAAGTAGATAGAGAGGAATATTTCATCTGTATAATATTTTTCAAGATCTATCTTCAAATAGAAACATCCCCTTTAGACAATAACACCATGTGGTGTTAATGTCCAAACCCGGCACTAATGTCCATGTAGTGACTATAAGCAACCTTTAAAGAAGCTAAATAAGTTATTAAAGGTCCCTTAGGTGATTTAGTATTGCATGGGGGATCATCTATGTCAATATTTTTATTGATTATTCTCTAAAACCCTAATGAATAATTACAAACATGAAATAATTAAATAATTAAATGAAAAAGGAAAAGTAAAATTAGGTTTTGGGATGTTACAATCACATGGATCAAAACCCATATTATCCTGACCACTACCTACATTAAACAAAATGTTAGGGGTCTCATATCACATTTAGTTCTACCTTAGGGAATGTGCACCATCAACTTGAATGATAAGGTAGGTTGAATTTTACCTAGGCCCCTCTTTGATCAAGCATGCAAATGTCTAGGTGTGAATGTTGAGTAGTATGTAGAGTATTTGATTTGTACTATTCATTGATTTTTACATAATAAGTGACAAAATATTAATTGTTAGATATAAAATTCATTTTAAGGTTATCTATATAAGATTATCTTTGTTTGGAAAATAATACCTTGTTAGATGGCTGACAAGTCATGAAAAATAGAAGAGAATGGTCATGGAGGGGTCAGAACTCAAACATAATTAAAATAACTTGTTGGACACTGAAGGTAAAAGTGGATAGTAACACCATGTGGCACTACTATCCTCAAATTGACACTAATGTCCAAAGGCTCAAAATAGAGAAAAAATCAAGGATGGTAGGATACAGGCCTTAGAACTTGGAAAATGTGACATGTGAATGTTGAAACTATTAAAATAGTGAGAAAAAGACATAAGAAAGATCAAAATACTCAAGGTGACCATGCAAACAAGTACTATATCCATCACTACAACCCTTTGTATGAAAGAACAATAAAATACATAGTACTTATGGTTACTAGACAAAATTAGGGTGTTTACTCTAAGGTTTAGATTTCTCAAACTAAATACTTTATGTCAAATCCTAAGTAATTATATAGATTGATTAATTTCATAAAAATATAAATTTCCTACACACCTCTTCATGGAATTCATATCAAATTGGTTGATTCTACTTTGAAAAACAATAATTATTTTTATTCAAAGTAATGAAAAGATTGATCCTTTCTATGTTTCACTCTTTGTTGGAGGTTTCTAACTAAATAATTAAATAAATTATTTATTTGAGATTTATATAATGTGATGTGACCCAAAATAACATAAGCCTTAGGGATGACCTACACCAAATTTGTAATCAATATTTTAACAAGTGAAAAATTCCCATTGATTAGATAAATAAAAGATGCACAAGTTTGTATAGTTATGTTCCCATAAAATAGAGTCAAGATGACTATTCTAGTTGTATATATCACTTTGAACTATGGAATGATACCAAGTAAAACCTTTTTCAAATATATTATAGGTGAAATAAAATTTGACTAGACATGAGCTATTATCCCTATAAAATTAATAAATTAAAAATTGTTGTTAGAACCAAACACCATTTTTTGTGAAAAAATCAAAGAATCATTGGGAACAAATTTTTTATGATTAAACATGATAGTATACCTAAATGATTATGAATGATAAATATATCTAATATCCAAAATTCATACAAGGTGATTAAAATGATGTTTAAACTATATAATTTGATGGAATTTTTTCAACTAAAGGTTCAAGAGCTGGTGTGGTGTTGATTTCTCCTTAAAAGGAGTTATTTCCTTTATCTTAAAAACTACAATTTGAATGCACCAAAAATACAACTGAATATGAGCCATTGCTTTTAGGATTTCAAGTAGCATAATAAATGGAATTTAAAATATCAAAGGCCAAGGAGATTTTGAGTTGATTATGAAACATATAAAATCTTAATAACAAGTAAAAAATGATATATTGAAGAATTATAGAAATAAGTTCTAAGATTATATCAAAAATATTAAAGATTTTTCCATAAATGTTGTCCCAAGAGAGGAAAAATCCAAAGTTGACACCTTATATGTATCTAAATCTTTGTTCATTCCTCATCCATATTTTGATAAATACCAATATATAATTAAAATGGTATATCACCCAGGTGTTCTAGACAAT
The DNA here is from genome assembly GCA_037957365.1 of Torreya grandis. Classification (NCBI taxonomy): domain Eukaryota; kingdom Viridiplantae; phylum Streptophyta; class Pinopsida; order Cupressales; family Taxaceae; genus Torreya; species Torreya grandis. The sequence continues at coordinate 203,318 of JARHVA010008424.1, forward strand.
TCCAACCATTGAAAAGTGTTCAACAATGATGAGTAAATTATTAGTTTCTTACAATAAAGAGATAACTTCATAAATCTTTATCTCCAAAGAAGTCCAAAAGTATATATGGATTCTTCCATCTCATAATAAAAAGATGCATAAATGTTATAACCATTTGATGCTAAATATAATACATTAGATGGTAAATTACTTCATCTAAATGGAAATATGATACGAAAAGTTATGATTTTTTTGGATTAAATTTTCAACTAGCATGATCGATACACAAAAAATAAAATCCAAGAAGAGCCCAAAAGTTTATCTAAGAATGAGAGAGTGAACATTGGTATAGAGGAGGAACTGTGATATGTCAATATTAGAAGATGTTTTTCCAAGGAATAATGTAGGAGATTAATTTATCTATTCAAATTATATATAGACATATTTACATACTGTTATGCTATTCTGAAGTCTTTTAGTACTAAGATCATGCAGCATAGAATCTCCTTGAAACTTGGCATCAATCCTTTTAGATAATAAGTTTTGAACTACAATCCCAAAATTTATGGTGTTATATATGAATAATTAAATAAGATGATGGATGCAAAAATAATAGTCCCTATTCATCATTTTATTTGGGTAGTTAACATCATGCCTATAATAAATATCAATGGAGAAGTTATGATTTGCATATAATTTCACAATCTGAATGATTCATCACTCAAGGATAACTATCCTCTTATAATCATGGATAAAATCCTAAAAATTATCAAAAGATATGAAATGATGTCCTTTTTGTATGGTTTTAATGTATACAACCATATTTAAGTGCTAAAATAAACATATACAAGATGGTGTTTGCCACCCCATGGGGAACATTCACTAAAAATAGGTTGACCTTTGGTCTCATCAATATATGGGATACATTCCAAAGAGTAATGGATATGCCCTTTAGTGACATGAATAATAATATCGTATTGATTTATCCTTATGAACTTACAATGTTATCAAATAAAATGGAAGATCACTATGAACATTTGAATATGGTCTTTGAAATATGCCAAGCTCATGGCATTATCTACACCCCAATAATTACATTATTATAGTAATTGGAAGTAAAATCCTAGGACATATGGTTTCAAAATAATGTACTAATATTGATATAGAAGGATTAAAGGTAATTCAATAGTTATATTTACCCACCAAAAACCATAACATACATTCATATTTCTATAATTTCAACTTTCTAAGAATATTGTTTCCTAACTTTAATAAACTCATTGAAATATTATGCTAATGATGTGAGGAAATATCTATTTAATGTTGAATATTATGGGAATTATTTAAATTAAATTAAGGAATATATTTATAAGGCACCTATTTTGACATGTCTTAATTTTTTACAAGGATTATATAATTTTATTATTTTGATATTACATTGTCTGATATATTGGTATAAAAAAGTGAATAAGGAATCAAATATTTGATTAGTTTCATGAGGTATGGTCTAAAATCAAATTAAATAAATCATTAATTAATTCAAAATAATTTATATGTTATGGTTAAGATAGTGAAACATTTTAGGTTATACATTTTTAATCCTCACACCATTATGACGGTTTGAGATTCAATAGTCAAATAAATTTTCTCATCAAGATCTCTAATCAAAAATGTGGATGGGGGTACAAGAGTATGATTTAGATATCAAACCCACAAATTTTATATTGGGTAAAGTTATTTTTAAATTTATTAATGAAGTTTTTTATTTACATAGTGAAGAGAAGGAAGAACTACCCCTTGTAGTCTTTGTTGATTCACTAGAATAATGATATTATGTCATCACATACTTTCTCTCATATGGATAATATCTAGTTAATATAAATCCCAAATATAAGTGGACAATCAATTTTAAATTAGACAAATATGTGATTTTAGACAACATTTTTACTCAATACAACCCTAGATGGTACTTTCTTGAGATGTATGAACAAGGAAAAAAAATAAACTCTTGGAGGCTTATCATAATAAGGCATGTGGTAAACACTTTTCATTATTTGTCATAACATTAAAATTTTAAAAAGATAATTAATACTAGAAAATATTTTTAAAATATGCACAATAATGTGTGTCTAAGTGTAAAACTTGTTAGTACTTTTTTGGATGTCCTAAACTTATTGCATTCCCCCTCCACCTTGTAGTCATTGAAGAACTTTTTTCAATAGTGGGGACTAGACTTCATCAAAAAAATTTAAATCACATTTTAAAACTAGTAAAAATCATGGTTTGATATGAAATTAATACTTAAATAAATATTTATAGGATATTCTATTAATATCTACCACTTCTAAAGTTGTTTACAATTTTATAAAATAAAACATCTTGGTTAGATTTGGTGTTCCAAAAACATTACCCTAGATAATGCCTGCAATGTTTTTTGTAAAAAATTGATTGGTGTTTGATTTATATATGAATTATTAGTTGTATACTCATCTAATTATTACCTTAAAGGTAATGGTCAAGTGAAATCCATCAATAATAACATCAATACCATTGTTCACAAATTAGTTAATGAAAATTAGAAAAATTGGAATAATAAATTATATGATGAATTATGGGTAAATTAGATAACACCAAAGATATAAATTAAAATTTGTCTATTTTGATTACTATATGAAATTTATTTAGTGATTTTTTTATATTTATATTTTCTATATTTATGGATAACTTAAGCTATAAAATATGACCATTTCAAAGATGTATTACAAAATAAAATCATGTACCTAGCTAGATTAAAATAAGAATGAATGAAAATGATTGAAAAATTCACAACACATCATTAAAATTTCAAATAATATTTCAATCACGAGTCAATTTATCATTATTTTAAAGTAGGGTTTTTTGTCTTTCTTTGAGATAAATGGAGAGAACCTCGAAGAAGACATGAAAAGTTTGACTCTTTATGGATGGAGCCTTTCAAAATTTCTAACATTTATGTGGTAATAATAAATTATACTTGTTTTATATATTTATATCTCATATCATACTACCATATAATGGAAATTATTTTAATCACTACAAGTAGTGAAAGTAGGTTATCACCTACCATTCCATGTGGGTGATTTAGGTATATTATGTCTTTCCCTTTATGTTGTGTGTTTCCCTTTTCATTTTGAATTTACTTATCTCATTTTTGGTATTTAAATTTTCCTTTCTAATTTTTGTAATTTTGAATATAACCCCTTAGCCTAATGGATAATAAAATTAACCTATAAAACTAGATATTCTGAGAGCTCATCTAATGTCCTTTCCTAAATACATGTCCCCTAAATTTTTCAATGAGAATTTTATATCAGTCATGGATCAAAAATTAAATTTGATGTCAAATTTATAATAATATAATTATAAGCTATTTTTTATAAAAAAAAGTGTTTTGATTTATTTAATATAATTTTTTTTGATAAAAATTGAAACACATTTTTGTGCCCTATATGACTAGAAGATCTATATTTTTTGACCATCAAGCCAAACACAACATAGGAATATAATTTTTTAATCCATGAAACCATAAAAAAATTAATTATTTTAAGTACCATCCATCACATGGATGTGTTGGATTCAAGGTCATGCCTATGCTCGCTCATAGATAACACCTCATGTCTGTTATTCCCACATGGATAGATAAACAATTGAAAATGTACATAAAGTGAAATTTAGGTATATAAGTTCTAAAAAACCCACAAAACTTAATTTAAAATCAATTTAGTGGCTTATTTCAACTTACAACCTTGTCAATACACAACATATATCTTTGCTTGACTCTCATTATATTCCACAAACACCATTTAGTTACCAAAATACCAAACTTTATGATGACTCCTTCATTGTATAATTTTTAGTTGTGTTGGTTGATGTTTTAAAAAATATAACTTAGAGGAATATTTTATATATCGAAGGCCCTTCAAATTTTGGGTTTTCAACATACTTGATCAGGGGTATTTTGAATAAACACAAATTATTTCTTGACCACTGATGTATATCCCTTACAACCGTATCAACATTTTAATCTTCCTAATTTATACATAAACTAATAGGTCCTTACCCAAGTATATATTCATATTTCATGAAACAAAAACATGAAATAGATGTAGATATACTTCAATCCCTTATCGGTCCTAGACAATAATATTCCCAAGATTAGAGATTATCATATTAGTTACAACAACCTAGAGTAATTCCATATATGGATTAATGTGGAGAAATTTAAATCTATGATAATTTAATTGATCTAAAATGGTCTAAAAAAATATAATGATTTACCTACTTTAGTACAATGCTTAGATTTTGTACTCTTTTGTGCCCGACACTATGATCTATATATAAAGGAGATAAGATCAAGCGGTAGAGACTTGATGGCCAAAATAGATGGAATAAGGGGAATTATTTTTAGGGTCCATATGCATGATAATTATGTAATTGTGAGGGTGTTATCATGGAAATTATACTCTAGGATAAGAATCCTAATAATAATTTTACCATCATCAATTAGGCATGGATAAAGCACAAGAGAATTTGACCCTATAAGAGATATCAGACATGATAACTATTCTCAAATAGGTAGTAAGAAATTAAACAACCACAAATTTATACCCATGGATTTTTATGGTGATGAACATCATCTACAATGAGAAATAGTACATGCAATGTGGAGAAATTATCATTGATTCTATACACCAATAATTGATCAATATGGACACTAAAAATCAATTATTCATGACATCATACTTAGTTTAATCTTTGTCTTCTCAAAGAGTATACCCTAATCTTAGAGAGTAAATGTATATGCATCCATAAATGTATATGAGTTATATTCTTATTTGACTCTAGATTATAAAAATAAACATTCAATTAGAGTCAATGATGCCTTCACTATGAGAATTGTCCAAGCCTTAGATGAAGATTAGGGAAGAAGAATTTATGATGAAGTAGTTGACCTAATTTTTAATATGGGAGTTCCATCATTAAATTACATAAATTTACATATATCAAAGTCGGAATATTTAAAGTATATCCTCTATGGCTACCCAAGTTATTTAACAATAAGATCATATTTATTAAATTATGCAGATAGTTGGGCATAGTGCATAAACACTATAGGGACATGCATGTTTTAGGTGTTGTATTTCCTATATATTTGGGCCATTATACATGCAATAACATGATTTATGCTCAAGATATTGAATCTTAAATATCAAATTTCAACATGCACTTATACACTAGTCTAATTTTTTTCAATAGTAAGAGGTTTGTGTGAAAACATCTTACCTAATGGTAGAGAGTTAGGAGATACTAAGGTTCATAAAATATTATTATATTTACTTTTTATCATTTCCTAGATGCAAGTGTTTTGTATAAAAATATCATAGCTAAGAGAGCTATCAGCCATTAGGCTCCCAATGTTATGTCATTTTAAACATTAAATAGAATTCATTAGATTCAACTTAACTTATATGCAATTTTTGTCTTTAAATGACATGAATTGTTTTATATATATTGGTCAAGAGCTTGAGGCCTCTAAGGTCTTAAAAAATGATATTATAAATTTCATATTATTTTTTAGATGTAATATATAATAAACAATATAAAATAATAAAGAGTTAAAATCTATTATGCTTTAGATTTTAGGTTTTTAAATCAAATTCATTAGTTCATAATTAAATTTGAGATGTAATTAATATGCTTAAATAACATGAATGATTTTGGAGCTAGTGATAACTAGGTTCCCAAAATAAATATCTTTAAATATTGATAGTGAAATAACATCCCTAAGGTGTTAAAAAAACCATTGCATTTATTTCATATTATTTATTAAATTAATTTACTTTTACATATATCAACTCATAGATATTTATACACTGTTATGATCTCAACATTGTAATTCATTATTATGAACTAGATGAATTTTTTTATAAATGTGAAATATATTCTAATATTTAAAATCTTGTGGCCAATACATTCCTTATATTTTTTATGATATTCAAATTAAATTTCATTAATATTCCACTTTAAAAAAATATAATCATTGTTTGAAATTTTTTTTAATATTAAACAAAATAAAGAATTCTTTATAGTTCCTTTATATATCAACTTTTTAATATTTTTGAGATTTAATGGCTACTAGAACATCCAAATTATTATCCCCTAAATTTTTTAATTCTAAATTTATCAAATTCATGGAGAAACAATTAAAAATTGATGTAAAATTCTAAAAACATAACTCATAATTGAGTTTTTGATAGAATAAGTGTTTTTAGTCATTTATGATAGAAAATGTTAGAGCAAATGTGAAACATGTTTTCATGCCCTACATGGATAAAAAATAAGTCTAGCCTAACCCAAAAGATAAATGGGATGTATGAGTGTGATGATTGAGGACTTTCATCTCATGCTTTTATGGATGGATTGTTTATCCTCACAGACATGATAAATGTGATATCTCGCCTTTGCTTGTGCACGTATACAACCTTACATCTATTTCACCCACTAGGATAAACATATCATATACTTGGATACATGATGCATGCATGCATGGAGTTACATGTAGGTCTTATCACACCATAACACCATGTAATTTGAATTAAAAGACACATACTAGTTTATTTTAACTCAAAACTGTATCCAAGCACAATGTAAATTTACACTCAAATATTATTATCTTCCATAAAGACCTATTTTTGCAAAAAATATTATCAAAATTTCCAATTTTCCAATTTTTTAGGGAATTATCTATGGTGTAACTTTAGTTGGTGGTGTTTCACATTTATTGAAATTTTTTAGTCAGAGTAATATTTTTTTATGAAGACCCTTTAAAATTTTAGGTTTTCAACAAACTTTATCTAGGGGTATTCTAAAAAATCTAAATTATTTCATATCCACCACTAGTTTCCCCTTTGCAATCACATCATAATTTTCATCATCTTGATTTACATGGAAACATTCAATCCTTACTAAAATATATCTTTATATTTCATATATAGTAAAGGTTAAATTCAATTATATGGGGTTTGAGCAACTTTTGGTCCTAAGAAATAATATTACCAAGATCATATATTCTCATATTCATCATCTACTTAAAATAATTTCATTAATATCTCAATGTGGAGAACCCAAACTTTATGACAATTCACCTTATAGAAAGTGATCTTCTTGAATCAACTAGATTACCTGCCTTAATAGAGTGTTCATATTTGATTGTATCTTATGATCATTATTATGATATGAGTAAAGAGGAAATAAGATAAATTAGTGGATACTTGATGGCCAAACTATATGGAACAATAATGGGCATGAATTTGAGGGTCATTATGCATGAGACATGCTAAAAAATGAATGTGGAATTTGAGTAATTATATTGGGATAATAATCCTAAAATTAATATGACCATCATAAATAATTCATGGTTGAATCAAAAAATAATTCAACCCTCTAATCTTCGAAATAACTTATCCAAATCTAATTTCAAATATGATCTATCAAAAAAGATAACTCTTCTCAATTGGGTAGTAAGAAATGAAAACACCAATAATTTGTACCCATGGATGTTTATTGTGATGAACATTACCTATAATGGTAAATAATAAATAGAATTGGGATATGTTATTAGTGAGGCCCTACACAAACAATAGATCAATGTGGATAATACAAAGCAATTCTTGATGACATCCTATGGTGTACTCTTTAGATTATTAAATATTATACCCTAGTTGTACTCAATTATCCAATGAGGATAAATCCATTTAACTATAAAAGTTATATTATTAGTTTAATTTTTATCAAATAAAATAAACATTTCATAATATTTAATGATGCCTTAACTATGAGAATATTCCATGCCCTAGATGAAAACTTGGAATGAAGACATTATAATGATGTAGTCAACCTAATTTTTCAATATGAGCGATACTTAATCTAATTAAAATAAATTAAATGTATAATAATTTTAGGATTTAAAGGATATACTTTGTGTCTACCTAGGATATCCAATGATAAAATCATATTGATAAAATTTTGTAGATAGTTAGGTGTAGTTTAAAAATGTTGCATGGACATACATGTTTTGGGTGTTACATTTTTATGTATGTTGGGTCATTTTACATGAAATAATTCATTTAATGATCAATATAGTGATTCTTCAATCTCACATTCTACCTCAAATTCAGACACTAGTTGATTTTTTTTAATTTTATAAAGCTTTTACATAAACACCTCAATATTGGTGCTTTTTATGAACATGTGTCACATATAGAGGATTAATAAGTTTATTTTCCTAATTAATATGAATTAAGAAGGAAATATTAGGGTAATATGAATTAGAATACATCAAATCCTTCATAGATACATGGGTTTCATATGGCATGATTGATGATAAAAGAGAAATTCTTGATCTTATATATGTTGAAAGAGTCATGGGTGACCCATTTCCTACCATTGTTTGGTTTATCAAAGAGAACTCACATTTTTAGATGTCAACTAAACATGTGTTAGACCTACCTATAGAATGTTTCAATAATTGTTTTTTACAATTGAATATATTAGGATGATCCAAGAGATCAAGTTCTTCAACACCTCTAAATAAATCACATGTGGATACTCTTAAGGTTCATGGAAAAGGTAGTCCCAATGTTTCCATTCAATCACCCTCCTCTAAAAATTATGATAATAGAGAATATAAGGGTCCCAAGTAGCCAAATAAACCTAGAAATACTTTTGAATAAAGTCTACTAGTTGGCAGGAATATAAAAGATAAAAATTATATCATGATTCAATTTGTTCTCCCCATGGAGACCCATATCTATTTATTCCATATATGAATCAATAATATGTTTCCTATACTCATATAGAAACTCAATAGGCAACTATTAGTGATGTTGAGTTCATATTATTATATCTCCTTCACCCATGGTTTATCCATATATTCCACCTCCTCCATAATATTCATCTCTAAATAAAACTAAACCACCACATTCAATCACTCAAATGATAATTTTAAGTCAAATGTCATATTATTAGATACAACTAATGCTAAAAAAAATAAGGTGGTTGAGGTTGAAATTATTGATTTTAATGTGGTGTTTAATCTCAATGAGGCTCATCATCCCAATAAGAAAAATGCCTCATCAAGGTTAGTTTTAAAGCCTTTAATATCCTAGTTTGTGGATATTATAGAGTCTAATGTTGATAAAAATGAGGAGGATATGGTTGTGAATATTAAACTATGAAGATGGCATCTCTTAGAGATCTAGATTGGGAAAGTGATGTTCATAACCTATAGGAAACCATAGACAAGATTATAAAGATATTTGAACAAGATAAACTCAGTAAGGAAAAATTAAAGGATAAGTTTTTATAGATTGTTAGATATATAAAGAATCTTCTCAACATAGTTGCAACACCAATATCTCCTAAAGTAGATTCCATTGATCAAGTTCTAGGAATTATAAATTAGGTCATAGTCACTATTTGTAGATGCAACACTTATTATAAAACTATATAATCTTAGTTCATGTAATTTGTATTAAATGGCATGAAATATTTAAAGGAAGTGGTGAATTTCAATGGAAATTTTGATTCTTAAATTATCCATATCATGAAGCAAATGAAGACTCATTATAGTGAATTAAAGGCTTGGGAATATTTGAAAGGTGAGGTTGAACATATGATAAAAATTATTTCTTAATGGATAGTTAATTCTAGGATTTTTGAGAGGGTTAAATATGATATCAATTAAAAATTCTAAGAATAAATTCTTAATAAGATTTAAATTCTAAATCAAACCAATGTGATTTATAATCAAATTTTCAAGTAGGAAGAGAGAAAAAGAAAGTAAATTTATTATAACTTGAGGGAATTAAATTTTGACTTATTGAATAATGATGGATCAATCCCATTCTATGTAGAATAATTTAAGTCTCAATTAAAAAAACTAATTGAGGGGTTCTTCAAATAAAATACCTTAAATGTTGCCTCCATGATTGTGCTTAGTGAAATTCATGTTTTACTTGAAAATATGAATAATCAATTGACTTACCTCATACAAATTAAAAAATTCATTATATTTGTGTTTTATAGGTGTTTAAAATGTTTCAAGAATCTAGTAGTCCCCAAATGGATTGTAATCACTAAATCAGTAAAGAAAATAAAAAAATTGAAGTCTACTCTAGTGAAAGAACATGATAGAATATATGCTACTACTTTGGGATACTTGACATATGTTGCTACTCCAAATAAGAAATGATAAAATGCTTCAAGCTTTCCTTTATATTTTTATCAATTTTTTATTTTAAGAAAGAATTTTTAATTTCTTATAAATAAAAGAACTAGGAAAAATAGAATAAGATAAAAAACCAAGAATACCAAAGGTCACATGTAATGCAAAGGGTCATCCCATTCCATCCTACCTCTATAAATAGGATAAATTAAAATTATACAAGGGTTTATTCTTTCTATTGTAATTTTTATTCAAAAAAAGGAGAAAGAAACTTTTTATTTCTTATTGAAATAAAGAACTCAAAGAAATTCATGAACTTTGTGTCTTGATTTTTATTTAAGGATGTGTTATTTTCCTATGTTAATACATATCATTAAATTAAAGCAATAATTAAATAAATTTCAAAATTGAATATTATTTTTGAAAATTATTTTATTATAATTTTTTGGATGAAATATATGTTTTTTCATTCATGTGTGACTCTTGATCTCTGTTTAGTTTATTTTTAATTTTTATTAAAATTAATACAACCTAATATTCCATTTAACATGTAGCTATTGAATTCATGTTTTTTTAGCTTTGCCATTTTTATTAAAGGTAACCTCCCCTATGAATAGAGTATACACTTTATGTCATCCATTATTTTGAAATATCTTATTTGTCACTAGTACCAAATATTTCACCAACTATTTTTGGCATCCACCATGGGGGGGCACATTTTGTGCTTTATATGTAACATAAATCTAACAATGTAATCAATTTCATGACTATACCCAAAAATCAAAAGCCATCTCACAAAAAAAAAAATGACTGGACATAATATTTACAAGTGTATATATATTATTATCTCTAACAGTTGACCTAAGATAATAAATTGAGTAAATCCCACTTTTAAAGAGTTGAAACTACTCTAGATGAAGATGGAACACTTGTGGATTTTCTTAGAGATTTTTTACACTCATTGATGCAAGAATAAAAATCATAATAGTGTGAAAATATCATGTACTCATATGCAATTAATTCTTATAACCTTGGGTAAGAATAGGTACACAAGGTCTAATAAAAATAAAGGTAGTTCTAATCTACTATTTGATTTTAAAGAATAGTCTAGTTTCATAATCTCTCTTAAGTGAATAATAAGGGCACAAACTATAATTAGAAAATTTTCATTACCTAACATATGATTTCTAATAAAAATAGATTTTCAAAACATGGTTTGACCTAATATCATGGGGTCCATGTATTGGCCCATTGGCTTTAGGTGCTCAACTTCATGAACTAACAAAAGTTTCAAGCAATAATTTTCTCATATTTAAATATGATGATAAAAAACATCCTAATGAGAATATAAAGGATTTATTATATTCTTTTGGTATTATTAGTGTGTAAAATGAATATGTTTTAGTCAAGTTTTTCATGGAAACATTAGAACAAGGAATAGTAGAATGGTTTCACATTCAACTTGTTGCTTCCATTATATATTTGAAAATGATGAGAACCATATTTCAATAAATATTGAAACATGTTGAAGGTGAAAAATATTCATTGGATCAACTATCTTAGATAAATAAATAATCTCATTATCCCATGATATATTTAATTATTTAATTCAATAAGATTATGCACAAGATTGTAGCAGTTGCCATGCTTATAATAGAAAATTAGAAGTGATTATTTTTTAATGAACAAGTACCTAAATTAAGTATTTTCATTTGAATAAACCATATATGAACATTTTAATAAACACAAACCTAAGAAACATAATTAAATATGATACGATCATGTTTAGAAAAATTAAATAAGAATATTTTAAGAACAAGTAATAAAATTTAGTAGGTACCCTATTTTATAAGTTGGAAAATGATATGTTGGCATTAAATAAACATATTACCTAGTAAAAGACTAATCTAGATAGATACATTTCTATAATACCACTTATTCCATATCATGGTGATGTTCACCCTAGATTCCCTCAACTAACTTTGAAGTAACCCCTAATATTATTCAATATTTATGTATATTTGATGCCACTAATTATAATTTAATTTATAATTATCTATAAATGTCTATAAATTTTAAAATATTCACCATTGAATAACCATAAAAATAAGGTATTTTTGGAATCAATGATCCTAAGATTTAGGAACTTGATGGTGACTTCACTGTAGGATATTTTGAGTATGAACCGATGGTGATGAATACAATGAAAGATTGGAGGATATGAAAATTCATCCATTTGTTCTAATCAAGATATATTAGAATAATAACTTAAAATTTATATAAAATAATAGAGTCTAACCATTAAAAATCCAAGGAATCCCCCAAGGCTATGGATACTCCCTAATTCATTCTCAGCTAAGGTATTACTTTTCCAAATTACTCAAAATACAAGAAACCTAATAATACTAAGAATCCCATATTCCCTCCTAATTTTTACATCAATTAAGAGTTCATTCCAAAATAAGTTAATATTTCATTAAGTGTTCTTGATTGACCTTCTGCTAGGATTTGTCAATTCCTAAGGATTGTTGATCATCAGTTTGACTTTACTCATGGGTTTTGCCTTTCCCACCCTTTTTGTATGTTTAGGGTTTTAATTAATAATTATTTATATTAGTATAGAAACACTCTTAAATAATATAAAAAACTTTTTCCATTTACTATTCCTTTTATATAATTGACCACATGCATAAGACTAAGGTTTAGATTTCTCAAACTAAATACTTTAATTGAAATCCTAAGTAGTTTAGTATATTGATCAGTTTAATCAAATGATAAATTCCAAATACACCTCCTCATGGAACTCATATCATATTGGTTGATTAAACTTTGAAAATTAACAATTTTTTTTATTCAAATTAAATAAAGGCTTGATCCTTTATATGTTTCACACTTCATTAGAGGTTTTCAACTAAATAATTTATTTAGGAGCTTTAGATAATGTGATGTCAACCAAAGTAGCACATGCATTGGGATTGATGTACACAAAAATGTTTATTCACTATTTTAACATGGAAGCAAATCAAGTACCATTGATTAGATATATAAAATATGCACATGTTTCTCTAGTTTCATTCCCTTGGAAGAGAGTCAATATCACTATTCTAGTGGAAAATATCCCTCCCACCTGTGGAATTTTATTGAGTAAAAACTTTTGAAAATATATTATATGTGAATTCAAATTATAATGGACATAAGATATTATCCCTATTAAATAAATTAATTAAAAATTATTTCCATAAGCAAAGGCCAATTTTTTGGTGCAAAAATCAAACATCCCTTGGGCAGACATTTTGTATGAAATAGGCAATAGTACATATGTGATTATGAATGATAAATATCTTGAACATCCAAATCTTACATAATGTGATGTAAAAGATGTTTTTAATAAATAATTTGATGGAAATTGTTCAAATACAAGTTTAGGATATGGCATGATGTTGATTTATACATAACATGAGTTATTTCCTTTGTCCTACAAACTATAAATTAAATGCACCAACATTAAAACTAAATATCAAGCCTTACTCCTAGGATTTTAAGTAGTATAAGAAATGGGGATTAAAAATATAAAATATCAAGGTGATTTGGAGTTGATTTCATAATAGATAAGAGTCCACTAACAAGTGAAAAATGATATATTGAAGCACTATATAAATAGGCTCTAGGATTATATTAAAATATTAAAATATTTTTACATAAGTGTTATCCAAAGAAAGGAAAAATTCAAATATGACATGCTAGTTTTAACTAAATCTTTGCTTATTCCTCATCTAGTGTTTGATAAACATTGATATTTCATTTAAATTTATATCTCCCAAGTGTTATAGATAAATTCAACCATTGAAAAGTGTTATACAATGTTGAGTAAATTATTAATCTCTTGGATCAAAGATATAACTTCAAAAAAAAATTATAACGAATTCCAATAACATATAGGTATTCTTCCATACCATAAGCAAAAAATGCATAAATGTTGGAAAATTTTAATGATAGATCTAATACATTAGATTGTAAATTAATTTAACTAAAGGGAAATAAGATACCTAATATTATGGTCTCTTTAAAGTAAATTTTCAACAAGCATTACTAATACATAATTAATAAAATTGAAGAAGATCCCTGAAGGTCACCTAAGTGTGAGTCAGTGAACATCAGTATATAGGAGGATCCAAGATATGTCAATATTGTAAAATATTGTTCCAAGTAAAAACAAAAGAGATTGATTTACCTATTCAAATTATATAGAGACATATTTTCCTTGTGTTATTTTAATCTGAAGTATTTTAGACATAAGAGTATGCAATATAACATCTATTTGAAACCTAATATCAGTCATTTTAGATAAAAATTTTGTCACTACAATCCTAAAATTGATGGTATTATATATGAGTAAATAAATAAGATGTTAGATGAAATAATCATCTTCCATATTCATCATTCTAATTTGTTATCTAACATCATGCCTTTAATAAATAATAATGGATAAGTTAGGATTTATTTATACTTTTGTAATATGAATGAGGCATTGCTCAAGGACAAATATTTTTTTTCCAATCATGGATCAAATCCTAAAAGTTGTACGAAGATATGAAATGATGTACATGATGGATGGTTTGTATGGATATAACTAGGTTGAAGTTGATAAAATATACCTATATAAGATGATTTTCACCACCTTGTGGGGAGCATTCACCCAAAATAGGATTCCATTTGGTCTCATTGATATAGGGGATACATTATAAAGAGGAATGGATTTAGATTTTAGTGAAATGAATAAAAAATCATATTTATTTATCTTAATTACCTTGTAGTGTTATCAAATAAAATATAATATCACTAACAACATCTAAAAATGGTCTTTTAAATATGCCAAACTCATGGAATTTATCTACACCCCAAGAATTATATTATTTTAGTAATTGGAGGTAAACTCTTGGGATATATGGTTTCTAAATAAGATGCTAAGATTTATCTAGGAAGAGTAAAGGAAATTCAACAATTATCTTTACCCACCATTAACCATAACACACATTCATTTTTTGATATGGTCAACTTTCTTAGAATATTTATTCTTGACGTCACTAGAATCAATAGACACATTATATTGAGGATACAAAGAAATATCTCTTTTAT
Organism: Torreya grandis; assembly: GCA_037957365.1. NCBI lineage: Eukaryota > Viridiplantae > Streptophyta > Pinopsida > Cupressales > Taxaceae > Torreya > Torreya grandis. The sequence continues at coordinate 218,697 of JARHVA010008424.1, forward strand.
ATGTAATGATGATGGGAATAAGTCTTTGAATTAAATTAATTAATCTCTTTCCATGGCACCTATTTTTACATGTCCTAATTTTTTATAAGGATTAAATAATGTTATTTTTTTGATATTATATTGTTTACTATGTTGGTGCATAAAAATGAATAATTAGTCAAATATTTTATTAGTTTCATTAGATATGGTCTAAAATAACATGAAATATAGTATTAATTACTTTAGAATCACATGTATGGTATGGTCAAGGTAGTGAAACATTTTGGGTTCTACATTTTGAACTCTCACACCATTATGATGGTCCCAAATTCAATAGTTAAATATATTTTTTACTCATCAAGAGTTCAAGTTAGAGACAAATGGATGTATTTATAGGGTACAAGAGTATGATTTAGATATCAAACCCAAAAAATTCATTAGGGTGAAATGTATTTATAAATTTATCGATCAAGGTTTTTATTTGCATAGAGAAGAGAAGGAATAACTACCCCTTGTAGTCTTTGTTGATTATATTGAAGAATTACATTCTTTCATTGCATCCGAATGACATTCTTACATTTCATACTTCCTCTCATATGGAGAATGTATAGCTCATCTAGAATGCCAAATAGAAATGGAAACTCAAGCTGAAATAAAAAATATGAAATTTTTTACAACACTCTATTGAGTAGTCCTTAGATGGTACTTTATCTATATTAATGGAAATGGAACATTAAAATAAACTATTGGAGCATTTTCATGATATGACATATGGCAGACACTTTTCATTATTTGTCACAACCTTCAAAATTCTAAAAGATCATTACTACTATCCAACATTGTTAAAATATGCATAATTATGGTTGTCTAAGTGCAAATATTTTTAGTACTTTTTTGGACGGCCTAAACTTGAAGCATTTCCACTCCACCATGTAGTGATTAAAGAACCTTTTCCAATAGTGTAGACTAGACTTCATCAAAACTTTAAAATTACAGTCCAATACTAGTCATATTGATGTTCTGATATTAATATAATAATTAAATAAATTCATAGAGTCTATTCTAGTAATATCCACCAATTTTGAAATCATTTACAATTTCATAAAAAAAAATATAGTGGTCAAATCTAGAGTTATAAAAAATATTGTTATGGAAAATGCCTCAAATCTTCTTCTACAAATATTATTGGTTTTTTATATAGATATGGAATATTAGTCACACACTCATCTAGTTATTTTCCTCAAGTCAATGGTCAATATAAATCCATCAATAAGAACATCACTATCATTCTTTCTAAATTAATGAATGAAAATTATAAAAATTGGCATAATTAATTGTATGATGATCTATGGACTGATCATATAACACCAAAAAGAGGAATTAAAATGTATACATTCCAATTAATATATTCCATTGATGTAGTGATTCATTTATATTTTTATGGATAGATCAAAATATAGAAGATGACCAATTTAAATAAGCACTAAAAAATAGGATCGTATACTTTGATAGATTAGAATAATAACGAATGTAAATTATTAAAAAAATAATAATACATCATAAAAAAATTCAATAAGTTTTTGATCAAATAGCAAGACATCATGATTTTAAAGTAGAATATTTTGTCTTACTTTAGTAAAAATAAAGATAACCTTGAGGAAGTCATGTGAATTTTGACCGCTACGGATGGGGCATTTCAAAATATGTCATTTCTATGGTGAGAATACATACAGCTTGGATTATAGAAATGGAACTCATACTCCACTAACATATAATGGAAAGTATTTTAAGCATTATAATTAGTAAAGTTATGATATCACCTACCATTCCCCTAGGTGATTTAGGTTTACTATGTCTTTTCATTTATGATGTGTGTTTCTCTTTCCATTGTGTGTTTCCTTCCCACATTTATGATCTTCCCTATTTCACTTATCATTTTTATTATTTATCATATACTCCCTTAGCCTAATGGATAAGACAACTTAAAAATCTGGAGATTATAGGAGTCCATCCTATGTGCTTTCCTAAGTACATGTCCCCATCCTAACTAATTGTTATCCCGTAAAATTTTTAAGGAAATTTTTATCTAAGTCATGGAATAACAATTAATTTTTTTTATCAAATTTATAAAAATAGATATTATAAGTAAAATTTTAAAAAATGTATATTTTGATTCATTTAAGATATAAAAAATTTGATAAAAATTGAAATGCATTTTCATGCCCTATATGGCCAAGAGGTCTAACTTTCCTGACCCCCCATCCATGTATGACATAGGAATAATATTCCTTCAACCATGAAGTTGCATTCCACATGGATTTATCACAAGTCTTGAACATCCTCATATATGAAATATATGTAAGGCTGTGCCTATGTTGAATCACATATTAGACCTCACATATATCATTACTACATGGATAGATAGACCTTCACTATGTCTACACAAATCACATGTGGAGAGTGACACTTAGGTTTCTAAGTTCCAAAAAAATACACACTGATCAATTTAAAATTCATATAGTGACTCATTTTAACTCACAACTCTATCAATACACAAATAAGATCTCCACCTATCTCTCATTCTCCTCCATAAATACCATTTTTTGTAAAAATACTACCAACATCTCTAACTTTATGAATACTCCTCGTTAGTGTAACTTTCAATGGTTTTAGTTCATGTTTTTGGGATTTTTTAGCCATAAAAATATTTCCTCTATTGAATTCCCTTCAAATTTTAAGTTTTCAACATACTTGATCCAAGGGTATTCTAAAAAAACATGAAGTATTTATTGACCACCACCATATATCCATTGAAACCACATCAAATTTTTATTCCTCTTAAGTTAATCATAAACCTTTAGGTCCTTGACAAATTATCTATTTAGATTGAAGGGACAAGAAACATGAAATATAAGAATATAGAGTTATATCCTCTATTATTCCTAGATAACAATATTCCCAAGATCATATATTATCATATTGGTCACACCAACCTATAATAATTCCATAAATGGCTCAACATCAAGAACCATAACTCTATGATGGTTTGCTTGATAGAAAATTGTATACATAAAGTGGTTGGTTTCCATACCTTAGTAAAATGCTCATATTTTGTATTCTCTAGTGCCCAACACTAAGATCCAAATATAAAGGAGATAATATTAAACAATGCAGACTTGATGTACAAACTAGATGAAATAAAAATGGGAATGATTTTGAGGATCCTTGTACATGAGAATTATGTAAGAATGAAGGTGGTAGAATAAAAATGATATTGGAATAATATAAAAATGAAGGTGGTAGAATAACAATGCTATTGGAATAATAATCACGATAAGAATTTGACCATCATTAATGATTCATGGTTGAAGTGCAAGAGAATTTGATGCTATAAGATTCTAAAGAACTTATTCATGTCTGAATTCAAAAAAACACTATCAGAAATGATAACTCCTCTCAGGAATTTATATCCATGGATGATTATGGTGATGAAAATCATCTATAATGGTAAATAATACATGTAATGGGTATAAATTATCATAGAGGCCCTACACCAACACTTGATTAACACAAACATTACAAATCAATTATTTATGACATCATATTTTGTGTACTCTATATCTTCTCAAAGAGTGTACCTTGGTCTCACTCAAAAAGTAAATTTAGATGCATCATTACAAATATATGAGTTCTATTCTTAGTTGACTCTAGAGTTAAATAATAAACATTTCAAAAGATTCAATGATGCCTTCACTATAATAATCATCCAAGCCTTGGGTGAATATTGGAGAAGAAGAATTTATAATTAAGCCTAATTATTAAATATGGGATTTAATTAAGCTACTTACATAAATATATATATATATATATATTAGAGTTAGAGGGTTTGAAAGATATCCTCTATGGTTACCAAGATTACCCAATGATAAGATAATGTTTATTAAATTATGCACATACTTTGATGTAGTGAAGAAACATTGTAGGGACATGAATGTTTTAGGTTTTGAATTTCATATCTTCTTGAGACATTTTAAATGAAATAATGTGGTACATGATCAATATATTGACTCTCAAATATCATAATTCACCTTAAATTTATACACCAATATAACTTATTTAATTATTAAATGATTTGTGTGAGAAAACCTTAGATAATGGTAAAGAGTTATGAGCTACTAAGGTTTGAAAAATATGATTATATTTATTTCATATCATTTTTGAAATGCAATTATTTTGTTTTAAATATCATATCTATGAGATCTAGCAGTTGCCAGGCTCCTAATATTATGTCATTTTAAATGTGAAATAGAATTCATTAGCTTTAACTTAACTTAGATGTAATTTTTGTCTTTAAATGACATGATTTTTTGGATCTATTTAATCTTAGTTTCCAAAAAAAAACATCTTGTTATATTGGTAAAGAGTTTGGGGCCTTTGAGGTCTAAAAAATGATATTATTTATTTCAAATTATTTTTTAGATGAAATATTTAATAAATAATATCAAATCCTAAATAGTTACATGCCATTAATATCCCAATTTTAGGTTACTAGAAATTTTAGATGAAATTCACTAGTTCATAATTAAATTTGAGATGTAATTTTTATGCTTAAATAACATGAATTATTTTAGAGCTAGTGCTCACTAGGTTCCCAAAAACATATCTTTCTATATTGATAGAGAAATAACAATGGTAAGGTTAAAAATATACCATTGTATTGATTTAATATTATTTATTAAATGAATTATTTTTACAAATATCAACTCATGAAGAGTTATCTGTTGCTAGGATCTCAACATTGTAATTTAGTATTAAGAACTAGATGTAATTTGTTTATAAATGCGGAATATATATTCCATCACTATAGTCCTTATCTTTATAATGGTATTAAAATTTAATTAAATTAATATTCTAATTTAAAAATATATAATAATAGTTTTAGATGTTTTTTATACTAAAAATTATATAGAATTCTTTATAGGTCCTTATAAACATCAACTTTTTAATGTTTTAAAGAGTTAGTGGCCATTAGACCATCCAAATTATTATCCCCTAATTTTTTCAATGAAAAATTTATCAAATTCATGGAGAAATAGTTAAAATTTGAAATCAAAATTTTAATAACTCAACTTAGAAGTGAGTTTTTTAAAAATAAGTTTTTTGAATTATTTATGATAGATTTTTTTGAGTAAACATGAAGCATGTTTTAATTCACTATATGGATAAGAGGTAGTTATATCCTAACCCATAGGATACATAAGTTGTGTCAATGTGATGCTTGAGGATGTGCACCCCATGCCTATCAATATGGCCCACCTATCCTAATAGATGTGATAAACATGATGTCACATCTTTGATTACATGTAAACTTAAACTTACATCTCTCATGCCCACTAGGATGAGCATACTATTTTATTCGCTACATGATGCATGCATGCATAGAGGGACAAATTTGTATTCACACACTAGAAAAACATGAAATTTGATTTAAAATCCATATAATGGTTTATTTCACCTTAAAACTACATCTAGATGAAGTGTAGACCTGTGATTGACATTCATTTTATTCCATAAAGACCAACTTTTATAAAAAATATAGTCAAAATTTCCAATTTTCTGAGGACTTATCCATTGTTTAAATTTCATTGGTTTTGGTTCATGTTTTTAGTATTTTTTTAGTTAGATTAATTTTTCAACATATTTTCTCTAGGGGTATTATGAAAAAAAATGAAGTATTTCATGACCACTACCATCTACCCCTTGCAACCACATCATCATTTTATTCATCTTAATTTTCATAGAAACCTTATAATCCTTACTAAACCAAATATTGATATTTCATGGACAACAAATCTTAAATTAAATTATATGGTATTTGATCTTTTGTTGGTCTAAAGAAACAATATCCAAAGATCACATATTCTCATATTATTTATGTCTTCCTAAAATAATTTCATAAATGGATCAATGTGGAGAATACAAAATCTATGACATTTCAACTGATATAATGTGATCTACATGAATACACTACACTCCATACCTTAGTAGAGTGCTTATATTTGATTGTCTCTTCTGACCATCATTATGATCCAAACAAAAAAGACATAAGACCAAACAATGGGTACCTAATGGTCAAACTAGATAGAAAAGAAATGGGCATGACTTTTAGGGTCCTTATGCATAAGGATTAATGAGTGTGGTATTTGGGAAATGATGTTGGGATAATAATCCTAAAAAATATCTAACCATCATCAATGATTCATGATTGAATCACAAGATAAATTTACCCTCTAAGATTCCAAAGATCTTTTTTAGGTCTAACTTCAAATATGATATAGCAAAAATAATAATTCTTTTCAACCTAGTAGTATGAAATGGAAGGACCAATAATTTATAGCCATGGATGTTTATGGTGATTAATATACTATTTAATGGGAAATAATACTTAGAATGTAGATAATTTATTAGTGAGACCTTACACCAACAATAGATCAATATGGATGATACAAAGAAATTATTGATGACATCCTAATTGATGTAGTCTTTAGATTCTTAAAGAGTGTAACCTAGTTGTAATCAGTGAGCTAATGTAGATGCATATGTAGACATTATAATAATTCACAAAATGGTTCTATTTGTTGAAATTCCTTAGGACCCCTAGGGACCACCCAGCCTCTCTCGACCATAAATGGAAGTTAGAAAACCCACTAATTAACACACTAAACATTGAGTCAAGTTATATAACTAGATAAACTAACTCAATAAATTTCCCTTTTGACCCAAATTTCTTCAAATATTGACCATCGATGGTCACCTTGATCATCGATGGTGACTGTTGATGGTCATCATGACCACTGATGGTTAAACCTGACTGTCGATGGTCAAGTCTTCCCTATTTAAACAAAGACAACTCAAGCTATGTGTAGGATAACACATCAAAATTTAATATGTGTGCCAAGATAATGCATCACAAAGAATAAAAAAAATAAACCAAACCTCCTATATAACCTTCTACCTTTATCTCTCTTTATCTATAAAGGAGTGGAGTAGGAGGTGAAAAGGGATCCAGGAATTTTAGAAATTAGATAATCAAGATATTAACCAATAGTTGTCAGGAGCTTCTAGCATCAAGAAATTATTTTCAAGTATTCCCTCTAGTAAGTTAGAAACTATGATAGAGAGATGAACCTCTACCAAAATTTATCTTTAGGTAAAGTATTGTTACTCTACCTAAATCACTCTCAAACTAGTTATCGACTATTAAACAACTAATTGAGAGTATTTCTAGTTTTCAAGTTATGATTATTTCATTTTTGACCCATAACCTTTTTTATCATATATTATAACATCCTATCCCTAACTAGACCTTTAATAATTTGCTACCTGATCATTGACCTCATCAATCCAAGATTTTTATTATACTTCTCAGAACCCACAACAACTATTGACAGTCACCTTAATTGCCAATGATCACTCTGACTATCAATGGCCACTATGGTAGGAAATATTATCAATATATTTCCACCTAATTACCCTTAACCAAATTCCACTTTCTATCTTTTTGCCTATTCATAGAGTTCTTACCTATTTTTTGAATCTAACCTGACCTATTTAGCATTAGTATCGACATACTTATTACTATAATTAGTTTATTTAATTTATCAAGAATTTATTTCTTCTTGAATTCCATTTAAATATTTTCTATCATTTGATACAATTACTTCATATTTATTTCCTTCAACTTAACTATTCTAATAGAGTGGATTGACAACCTCTTAGTAAGCTCACGCTTCTTGGATCTAGCTCATGCTAGGAAATCCACCTTGCTATCCACCTAACAACCCCTTTGTTTTAGTATTTTTTTTATGTATAAGTCATTCTTACCAAGACAAAGAGGAGCTCTTCATAGTCATTTAGATCACATGTGCACATAAAAATAGGTTCTTATACCATCCCTGTATCTAGTTTCTTACTTCTTTTCCAAAAAAATAAACTAAAATCGAGAGAAATATTTTGACATGCCTAGTGGGACCTAGTAGCATCTAAGTGCCCTTTTCTTCCTTTTTCTATGATCATATAAAAAAATCAAAATTTATTTTGGGCATAAAATAAACCTTATATACATTTATTTCTTGCATGTTTAGCACACATAATTAAAATTAAAGGTTAAGTAAATCATCATAGTTTCACCTTTGTTCTCACATACCAAAACCAAATCACCTATACAAAATAAACATCATAAAAATTGACATAAGTCCCAACTAGGGTTTCATCTCCTAGTGGTTCACCTTCACCCTTTGGATATATTACTTGGAGGTCATTACCAAGAATACAAACCAAAAATTAGCTCTCTAGTTGAGTCTAAACTCTAGAAATCAATATATACTAGCTAATCACATAACACCCTTAATGTTTCAATGTGTGAAGGGAGGGGGTAGGACCTAATACCAAGTAATGTATTGATTTCCAACACCAATCCTTTTGAGAGCCTTAAACCCCTGAAACCAACCATAGACTTCTTTTCTAGTACATGTTCTACAAACCAAGTTATTTTTCGCACTTTACAACTAAGGCATAATCTAAAAATGAGATAAAAGGTACCCTAAGATTTTTAAATACACTCTAGTGTATGTTTTTTATTGCCTTGATATATTTTTCTTTTGTTTGACTTGTGTTTGATTTTTGATCTTTCCTTTATTCATTTATATTCCTCACATGGTTTTTACTAGACATTAGTTGAGGAACCAAACCAACCAAGAGTCATTTTCCTCTTCTTCTTCCTCTATGGAGTATACCTTATATGTTTAGGGTTTATCTAAGTTGATGTGGATTCACCAATTTCCTTGATAATAATATTATATCCCTCCAACATTATCTTAATACCCTATCCTACCACACCCCTTCTTCAGTTCCATCTATGGATCCTCCTTATGGGATGACTCCCCATCTTATGTGAGATACCTTTATTTCCACTACCTCTACCCAAACTATGATCAATCAAACATCTTCCTCCACCAATAACCCATCCACTACCTCCATCCAAACTCAATCAAATAACACAAACAATAACCAAACATGCCTTACACCAATCAACAACCCCTCCAATATAGGGTCAAACTCACCTTTTTTTACGCATACTCCACCCACTATGGCAATACCTTCTACCCATATTGACACTATTCCCCTTATTACTACCAACCCACCAATCTTCACCCCACTTTAAAATGTGGTGGTTTCTATACCTTCTACCTTTCTACCTATCAATACTGAGTTACAACTCACCCCCAACCAAGTAAATCATTCATACCTCCAACCCATTCCATATCGATTCCTTAATCTATCAATCTAATCATACCTATGAACCAACCCACATCAACTCCTCAAAAAATACCTTTGACATTATACCCACATTATGTTCCTAATCCACAAGGATATATATCTCTATCCTCCACCCAACCTCTTGTACCTATTAACCCATATGTGACATGTTATACCCAACCTATTATGCCCATTAACACTTATGTGGCATCATCCCAACCCTCAATAACCACATACCAACATGTGGAATATGCTCAAACTTCTACTAGTTATACATATACTTCATCCACTCAACCCTAGTATAACTTACCATACAATTATGGAACTCCCCAACCCCAAATAGATCTAGTTAAAATGTTGATGCAAAAAATGACCAACCTAGAGTCATATATCTTTGGACCTCACAACCTCTTGTCTTATGACCAAATCTATAATTAACCTATTCACTCATCCATGCTTATCCAACCTTACACTCCTCAATGAGAACTACCCAAATTTTATAAATTACAAATCAAGGAAGACCCCTAACAACACCTAAGAGTGTTTCAACATTCTTGTTACTTGGTTGCCTACGATGATGGTATTATCCTTTACACCTTTCCTATGTATTTATCTAAACCAACATTAGATTGGTATAGTCTTATCACTAAGCACTCCATATTTTCTTTTTCCCAACTTTACCAAACCTTTTTAGACCACTTCTCGCTCAATATATCTAAGAAGGCCTCCATCATCAACCTTTAATCCATTAGGAATTTGATGATGAATAAATTGCTAATTTCATAGCTCGATGGAGAGGTCTTATCAACCATCTCTATTTCTCTTTATCCCAATTGAAGTTGATTGGACTTTTATCTTGAGATTTTACCAAACACATCACCCCTAACCTATATATTTAAACCTTTAATGAGGCTTTCACCATGGCATGCAAACTAGAAATTAGAGCTATCAATGAGGGGAAGTTGAAACTAAGAAATAAAAACTCTAGTTTTAACTTCAATGACACTTTCCCATCTAAAACCACTAGATAATATAACTACCCTAACACCAAACCAAATGTAGGTGCAAACATGATTATCCTTAAAATTTCTCCACCTCTAGTTTTCAATGAAACCAACCAAACTAACTCCTCTAACTCCTCTAATCAACAAACCCAAAATCAAAACTGAGCTAACCCAAAATAATACACTCTGGTAGGGGAGTCATATGCTTTAGTTTTAGATAAGTTTCTCAAATACAACATCATAAAACTTCCCCCCATAAAACCTCCCCAATAATTTAATTCTTCTTTCCCTATGATCAATTAGTATAATGAGAGTGGTCTATGTTCTTTCCACCATGTCATTGGACATGATGTCAGTAGGTGTAACACCTTCAAAACCATTGTCCAAAACTTGATTGATAAGGGATAACTTGTATTGGATAATCCCAATGCACCCTTGAATTAGTCACTTGACATATTTTGACAATCTTTTCCTAATCATTCCCATTCTACCCACCATGATGACAACAAACCAAAATCATCTCATTCTCATGAGGTCTATACAATCAATGTAATTGTTAGTGAACTTATCATTGAGGAAACCACTACCTAAACTACCTCTTCCTCCACTCCACTTATTAAAGTGGTGGAATTACCCCCCATTCCTTTGGATACCAAAACAAAGGAAGCAACCATCCCCTTTCCTTCACTTGATGAGGTAAGGGACTTACCTTCCTCCCCCATCATGGAATCACCCACTCTCTCTTTAGAAACCATTCTAAAAGGAGATATCACCTTATATACTCCTTCCATAGAGGAAAATTCCTCCCAAATATTGGAACCTTTCATCAAGGATAAGGGCAAAGAAATAATTCCCTTACCATAACCTATGGGCCTAATATTTGAATCCAATACCTAAGAAACCAAACCTATTTACAAACCCTTCTATAGACTGGTCCAAAACCTAGAATCCTCTTTTCAACCCAATATGGATTGAGCCACCTTTTGGTACTATCTTGGGCTCCCATATAAAATAAATAATGAACCTTCAACCTCACATTCATCCACCCAATATTCAATCACACTTACCATTAAACATATCATCACCTCAACCCCTTCATCAAATACCTCTCCTTCCAAAACCATGGAAGAACCATCCAAACCATCTCCATCCAAAATTATCAAATAATAAGACACATCTCTAAATGAACCTATCAATAACCTTTGGATGCTTCTTAATTCTAGCCTTATCCACCCATATTTGAAGTTGGACTTAACCCCATATATTCTACCAAAGAAAACCTTAACCAAACCAGCCAAGAAGGTGGAGCCACCCAAATTCCCATCTAGAACCAGAATTGTACCACCTACTTCACTCTCACCTTCTATCTTGTGACCCCATCCTTATGTTATCTTAAGATCTCATCCTTATATAAAGAAGGCTAACCCTCCAAAAACTATCCAAACTAAACTTCTTCCTTTTATCCTACCTTTACTTTCCACCTCCAAATCATCAAACTCCCCATCCTTATTAGCCAAACAACCTACCAACCTATCTTTAAACCTTCATCATCTTAATCACCCAACTCTAAATTTTTCACATTTAAACTCAAAACCATCCAACACAAATAAATCCTAATCAAACCCACCTACCAAAACCATTCTACCACCTACAACTTCCATGATGAATCTTGTTAAGAAAACTCCCACCTCAAAAACCAAAATCTCATCACCCTTAACACTTTTTCTCAAATATTATTCAACCATTTTAAAAAGGTTATTAAGAACTTAATAATTAAACCCCACATATCAAACCCTTTAAACCTTTGATTCCTAAACCATCTTGGTTCAATAATAATGTAATCTACTCATACCACAGGACACCTAGACATGACATATAAAATTACAAAGCTCTCTAAACACTTGTCCATAAATTATGGGATGAGGATGATCAATTATTATATGAACCTCTCTTAATCCCATTATCAACCTAGATACCAAAAAAACCTATCCAACACTTACCCACTCCTACACTTTCATCCAAGAGTGAGGAGGAACTGAAGCAACCTTTTAGCCCAATATTTCTCCTCATTCACACTATCTATATGGTCACTTGATCTCAGGCCTAGTAAAAAGATAAGGGAAAGTATAAAGTGTCCATTCCATATACATATCCTTCCACCCCTCAACCTCCCAACTAAACTTAATTTCATTCACTTTCACCTTCACGAAAACCTAGAATATTCATTTTGCATACCTCTCCCTCCAACCCTTCTAAATCTATCCAATGAGTAGTTTTTAAATAACTTCACTAGACACCAATGAAGATGATATTATACAAATTGATCAACACCTTACCCCATAATTTCCAAGCATTGATAGAGGCCTTAAAATCTATAGAGGTCCAACCCAAAGACCCTCAATCTCTTGTAGCCTTTGATGGATCTCTTTAACTTTTTAATTTTGTGACATTCAAGGATTGATAAATACCCTCTATTCATATAAATGATCTAGATTCTCCACTCTTCATCACTTCATACATAAATCAAACCCACATAAAAAGGGTGATGATTGATGGTAGAGATAATACTAATATTATCTCCTCTCATTATTATGACCAACTCTACCTACCAAATAATATCATGTCAAAAACTGTAATGGTCCTTCATTCCTTTAATGATATTATGGCCACAGCCTTGGTGATAGTTGTCCTCCACATCCACTTGGGATCTCACACACTTTTATATATCTTCTACATTGTAGAAGGTGATTTAAAATACATATTATTTAGATACCCTTGGATCCAATCTATGAGTTATTTCCCATCCATCTTGCATCAATGTGTCAAGTTTTAACACAAAGATCAGATCATCACTATACAAGCTAACCCTAGTTCTTTCACATCTTACAATATAACATATCAAACCAATGACATTATTCTTCCTTGATCATCCACATCACAACCAACAAATAAAAACTCCACCCCTACTATCAATAAAGTTCAACTATATCATTTATCCCCTCTTCTTAGATCCCCATAGAGGATCCCTTAGAACCTACATTCCAACGTCTCTCATTGGGAGAGTATCATCATTTGGCCTTGGATTCCTTCCCTACTCCTAAAGAGTATGGGAATATTCACCATAATCTGAGTTATGATCCCAATATTAGAACCATCATTCTTTTCAAGTTTCCTAACCACTAAACCAATTTCATCTATGGGGGACTTGATCATCTGCTTCTTACTTCCTCCACCACCTCAGCTACCCAACCATTTACTTTTTATTTTTTCTATTTGTACAAACTAAATTTTACCAAATTTTACCTTCACAAGTGTTCCTATAAGTTATTCAAACTTAACCACTATGAACATGTACTCCATGATTTACCTTTGATCAAAACCCAAAAACCTCATCAGATATTTAGCCTTGGGTTCATCCCACCAAAAGAACCCACTGATTCACCCAAACCCATCACCACCATTGATGAGGACATTCCATCCTCACCAACCCCATCTCTTTTTAAGTCTAATTTTTTTAAAACCATTTCATTTAACTTTTTTTTAGTTAATAATATTAGTTTGGGTCCCCTAACCTATAACAAGGGTGACCATACTAACATCTTTCCTCTGCTTCACCCTGAAATGGTAGAAAATTATTCTCCTACCATCCACAACATGCAACATCAAGATGATGATTCCATTATCACCTATCTTGTTATATGGGATTCTTATATACATAAATCCCTTCCTCATGAAAACCAAACATTATTGAATGAATCTACTATCAATGTCAACTTGGGTACTCAGGATAACCCTTGCATTGTAAATATTGGTCAATCCTTAGATTCCTTAGAGAAATAAAATTACCCTTCCTTCCTTCATGATCAAAGTATAACATTTGATTATTATTATTAGGATATAACTAGAATTAAATATTCCTTATCTATTCAAAACATCATCATCCATGTTAATGCTAAGCCTATTAGGCAAAAGCTTCACAAGATGCACCCTTATATCACCCTTCTAGTCAAAGAAGAGCTTTAGTGCCTCTTATTTGTTGACTTCATCCAACCCATTAACTATCCCCAATGTGTTTCCAATATCATTCCCATCATCAAACCCTTAGGGGGAATTCACCTTTGTGTTGATTATCATGACCTCAACCTTGTTTGTCCAAAGGATTATTTCCCTTTGCTTAGCATCGACCAACTTATTGATCTTACAATCAACCACAAGATGTTATCTCTCATGGATGGTTTCTTAAGATATAACTAGATATTTATTGCCACTAAAGATTAGCATAATACTTCCTTTATCACCCCATAGGGAACATTTTATTATAGGGTCATGCCTTTTTGTCTAAAAAATGTTGGATCAACCTACCAGTGTGTGATGGCCTACATCTTCCACGATCTCATCCATAAAATTGTAGAGGACTATGTAGATGATCTCTTCAAGAAATCCAAATATCACAAAGATCATCTAGAAGTTATCAAAATTATTTTTGAGTGCCTAATCCATTTCCATGTTTGACTCAACCTCAAGAAATGTGTTTTTGGGGTCCTATCTGGAAAGATCTTGGCTTTTTCATCTCTCTTTGAGGAATAAAAGTAGACCCTACCAAAGTCAGATTGATCCTCAACATGATACCTCCAACCAACCTTAATCAACTCCATATCTTATAGGGGAAGCTCCAATCCATCTGTTGCTTCATATCTTAGTTATAAGATAGATGTCAACCCTTTCACAATATTTTCAAGAAAGATACATCTTTTAAGTGGACTAAATACTATTAACAAGCCTTTGATTCACTCAAATAGTACCTTATTTCTCCACCCATTCTTACCCCTCCTAAAGAGGACTAACCCTTCTACCTTTATATTTTTCCACTAATTATTCCTTAGGGGTAATACTTGCTCACCATGATGAACAAAGTAAAGAGCAAGCTATCTACTATATAAGTCAAACACTTAAAGAGTATGAGACTTGGTACACCTATACTAAGAATTTACCTCACTTTAGTCTTTGTGGAATCCAAACTTTATCTTTACCTCCTTAATCACAAAACCTTTTTCATCACCAATATCTACCTACTCAATTACATGTACTCTAAACCATACCAAAACTAACATATGTCCAAATGCCTCATTCTCTTATCTATGTTTGACCTTGAGACATTCTAATAAAATTTAATTAAAGGGAAAGTCATTGTTGATCAATTGGATAAATCTCTTTTGCTAGACAACCAACCACTTCCTTTTGCATTCCCCAACAAGTCCATCATGACTCTTTCTCAATAAGACATCACCTACCAAATGACCATGTTATTCGATGGCTCAAAGTGCCAGTTTGGTGGGGGTACTAGAGTTATTATCATTCTTATTGATGGTAAACCTCTTCCTCTTTGTTTCAAACTTGATTTTGAGTGTACCAACAATATGGTAGAGTATGAATCCCTAGTAATCGGTCTATAAACCACTCTAACCTTGGGAGTTAAGATGATAAGTGTCTTTAGTAATTCCCAACTTTTGGTCAACTAGATCAATGGATCTTACTAAGGTAAGAATGATGTCTTTCAAAAATAAAAACACCTAGTAGATGTACTCTTAGCATCATTTCATCATTACCTTATCGAATTTATTACACAATCTACAAACAAATATGTGGATAAAATCGCTTCCCTTAGTTAACATATCTTGTCTATAACTTCCAATTCTAAGCTCTTTATCACCATTAATAATTTTATCACACCATTTTATATCTAATCCAACATCCCTACCATTTTTAGTGTGGAAGAATCTCCATCAGACATTTGGCATGAGAAAAACTTTGACTAACTCAACCTCAACATAATTCCTCCCAACCTCTATAGGAATGATTGAAAACCCTTTGTTCAGAGTACCTCTTATTATACCATACTAGGGCAAATACTTTAAAAACATGGTTTCTACAACCTCCTTCTCAAGTCATTGTTGATTAATTGGCTAAAGCTCCTTTACTAGAAAACCAACCACTTCCTCTTACATTCCCCAACAAGTCCATCATGAATCTTTCTCAAGAGGAAATCCCCTACCAAATGACCATGTTCTTCGATGGCTCAAAGTGTCAGTGTGGTGGGGGTGATGGATTTATTCTCATTCCCCTTGATGGCAAACCTCTTCCTCTTTGTTTCAAACTTGATTTTGAGTGTACCAATAACATGGTAGAGTATGAATCCCTAGTAATTGGTATATAAACCACTCTAACCTTGGGCGTTAAGATGATAAGTGTCTTTGGTGATTCCCAAGTTGTAGTCAACTAGATCAATAGATCTTACCAAGGTAAGAATGATGTCTTTCAAAAATAGAAACACCTAGTAGATGTACTCTTAGCATCATTTAATCATTACCTTATCTAATTTATTCCACAATCTACCAACAAGTTTGTGGATAAAATCACTTCACTTACTTCACATATCTTGTTTATACCTTCCAATTCTAATCTCTTTATCACCATTAATAATTTTATCACACCATTTTATATCCAATCTAACCTCCCTACCATTTTTAGTGTGGAAGAATCTCCATCAGACATTTGGTATGAGAAAAACTTTGACTACCTCAACCTCTACATCATTCCTCCCAACATCTATAGGTTTGACTGGAAAGCCTTTATTCAGAGTACCTCTCATTATACCATACTAAGGGGGATTACTTTACAAACATGGTTTCTACAACCTCCTTCTCAATTTTTTCCTAATCAATTGGCTGAAGCTCCTTTCATATATAACCAACCACTTCCTCTTGCATTCCCCAAAAAGTCTATCATGACTCTTTCTCAAGAGGAAATCACCTACCAAATGACCATGTTCTTTGATGGCTCAAAGTGCCAGTGTGGTGGGGGTGATGGATTTATTCTCATTCCCCTTGATGGTAAACCTCTTCCTCTTTGTTTCAAACTTGATTTTGAGTGTACCAACAATATGGTAGAGTATGAATCCCTAGTAATCAGTCTACAAACCACTCTAACCTTGGGATTTAAGATGATAAGTGTCTTTGGTGATTCCCAACTTGTGGTCAACTAGATCAATGGATCTTACCAAGGTAATAACAATGTCTTTCAAAAATACAAACACCTAGTAGATGTACTCTTAGCATCATTTGATCATTACCTTATCCAATTTATTCCACAATCTACCAACAAGTTTGTGGATAAAATCACTTCACTTACTTCCCATATCTTGTCTACACCTTCCAATTCTAAGCTATTTATCACCATTAATCATTTTATCACACCATTTTATATCCAATCCAACCTCCCTACCATTTTTAGTATGGAAGAATCTCCATTAGACATTTGGTATGAGAAAAACTTTAACTACCTCAACCTCAACATCATTCCTCCTAAACTCTATAATAATGAATAAAAAGCCTTTATTTAGAGTACCTATTTTTACACCATAGTAAGGGGGAATAATTTTTTAAAATGGTTTCTACAACCTCCTTCTCAAGTTATTGTTGATCAATTGGCTGAAGCTCCTTTGCTAGACAACCAACCGCTTCCTCTTGTATTCCCCAAAAAGTCCATCATGAATGTTTCTCAAGAGAAAATCACCTACCAAATGACCATGTTCTTTGATGGCTCAATGTGCTAGTGTGGTAGGGGTGCTAGAGTTAATCTCATTCCCCTTGATGGCAAACATCTTCCTCTTTATTTCAAACTTGATTTTGAGTGTACCAACAATATGGTAGATTATGAATCCCTAATAATCGGTCTACAAACCGTTCTAACATTGGGAGTTAAGATGATAAGTGTATTTTGTGATTACCAACTTGTGGTAAAATATATCAATGGATCTTACCAAGGTAAGAATGATGTCTTTCAAAAATACAAACACCTAGTAGATGTACTCTTTGCATCATTTGATCATTACCTTATCCAATTTATTCCATAATATACCAACAAGTTTGTGGATAAAATGGATTCCATTACTTCCCATATCTTATTTTGACCTTCCAATTCTAAGCTATTTATCACCATTAATCATTTTATCACACCATTTTATATCTAATCCAACCTCCCTACCATTTGTAGTGTGGAAGATTCTCCATCATACATTTGGTATGATAAAAACTTTGACTACCTCATCCTCAACATCATTCCTCCCAACCTCTATAGGAATGAATAAAAATCCTTTTTTTAGTGTACCTATTTTTATACCATACTAGGGGGAATTCTTTACAAACATGGTTTCTACAACCTCCTTCTCCATTGCCTATGCAGTCATGAAGATTCCCATGTTATCAAGGAAATGCATGATGAGATTAATGGGGGATACTTTAGTGGGATAGTTGTTTCTAAACATATATTTCACCTTAGATACTATTGGCCCACTCTCAACCAAGACTACTATGATTATATAAAGAAGTGTGCTAAATGTCAACATCATGCCAATTTACATCATGTGGTGACCCATGGCATTCAAATATCAAATAATTTTTGGCCCTTCTCATAATGGGAACTAGATTTCATTTGGGAAATCAATCCTCATTCTTCATAGTGGCACCACTTCATCATCACTACCACTGAGTATTTCACTTAGTGGGTGGAGGATATTCCTCTCATCTCAACCAATGCTGACAAAGATAGTCGACTTCATCAATCATCATATCATCTATTTTTTTAGTGTTTCCCATAAGATCATCACTGATAATGGTAAATATTTCAAAAAAAGTTGAATATATTTCTGATGCATTTGTAATCAATTTAATCAATTTCTCACCTTATTTTCCATAAAAAATTAGATATGCAGAAGCCTCTAACAAAACCCTCAACAAGATGTTAACCAAAATGGTCAATGCTTCTAGTCAAGATTGTCATTTTTACATCCCTTTCTCTTTTTGGGATTATCATACTAGCATTCAAACTTCTAAACATGTTACCCATTTCTCCTTGGTCTTTAGAGTAGAGGTGATCTTTAGGTGATCTTTCCTATTCAACTCCAGATTACCTATCTTTGCATATCCTTACAAGATATAATGTTTGAGAGAAAATATCATCAATATCATCTAACATGACTTGAGCTACCTGATGAGCACCACCTAGCTACACTTAACCATCTTTGTGTCTATCAATAGTGAGTCAAGTGTGCCTATAAAAAACACTTGAAAGAATAAGATTTCAACAATAGAGACCTTGTCTTGAAGGAAAATCAACATATGACCTAATGTAGAAAATCAAGAAAGGTAAATTTGCTTTCAATAGGATTGTACCTTATATCATAACCCATAAGTATGGATTAGAATCTTATCAATTGTCCTCTTTTGAAGATAAACTAGAACCTGAGCCTCTCAATGCTTCAAAGCTACATCCTTTATTTTAGTAAACAAGGATCAAACTAACATTTCATTTAACTTAAGCTTCCCCCTTGATTTATGATATTTTCACCTTCCTCACACCTTTATCCCATCCCTTTGAGGATAAACTATTACAACATATAATCATGTGATTAACCATCATAGTCATAGCTTAATCCTAAATATGAGTACCATAGCTTTACCATTGGCATGTTTCTCATGGATACTTTCTATCCCTAATCAGACAAAATCCCTTGGTCTTTGTCTCTCAAAACCACCCCTTTAACCTATCATTAACATTCTTACACTCTAAGTTTTGAACTCCTAAAGGTAAACCTCCAAGCCTATATAGACTTGTCCATGTCTAACCTAGAATTAAAAAATTGGGATATCTAAATATTGCTTGGGTCAAATATCTCTAGCATGTAGACTGTTGCATTAAAGGACTACCCAAAACTAAATTGCTTAAAAGGATATACTTCTCCCTTGAAGGACAACTACCAAAATGAACAAATACAAACTTATATCACTCTCTTGGAGGATGGCTAATTCAAGTTTTTCAAAAACAATCATTTGAAGCTTCCCGTATCAATCAACTTCATAAACTTATCAAAATCAAACACTAAAAAACCCCATATCAAAATCAAGAACAAGCTTTCCCAAGAAAGATGCAATTAACTTTCATAGATAACATCAATAAACTTCCCATATCAATCAATCTACACCTTGTATTAAAATATGGACTTGTCTATTATCATTCTTGTAGAAGGGGAAAACCAAACCATGAGAGGTTACGCTACCTTTCACACCACATATCACCTATCTCCCCTTTGTACCATCTAAAATCAAGGGATTCCTGAGCTTACTTGACATGATGTGATCAAGAGACCTTTTTACCAACCAATGCATGCTAATATGAAGCATTCAAAGGGTTTATGTTCCTTAGGCCAATCTAACATTGATTTTGTTTTTTTATTTTCCAATGTAGATGCATTATTCATTTTCTTTATCATCTCATAATTATTTCATGTATTCACTTAGACTTATGTCTCATGTTTTTCATCTCTTTTTCCACATCTAGTTTTGTTATCTAACTTACTTTATATGCTATCAATCAACAAAATAAAACACATCACATATCCATGATCATAAACATAATCAAAACATCATAAATATTTATAAAACAAATAACCATAACTCATCATCCAAAATCATCACATGTCTAAGCTAGTGAGTTTACATCTTATAAGCATAATCATAATAAATATGCACATTTAAACCATGAATCATGAAACATAAAATCACATCTCTATATCATCATCACATCATTTACATCATGTATCATCAAAATAAAATAGTACATGAAATAATGTACATTTCTCTCTTAAAACATATACATCTCACTACATCAGCTTAAGATAGTATCAAAATCATATACACCTATACATATCATATCATAACCTATGCCCCTAGGACATTGTTTCCACCTAGTTCCTACCCCCCTAAGGTTCCTACCTATCCACCCCATATAATCATGCCACTAACCCGGAATTGATATACCTACACCACCTACCAGACTAGCTTTACACTCACCACATCATGGCTTATCAAGATAATGTGTCAAGACTATGGCTTCATAATAATATTAATCCTCAACTATGGCCAAGTAATGTGCCATGAGGATGATACCTAGTGGTCATGTTGGTACTATAGCTCCTCCTCTAGGCTATCTTAAGGAGTCCCTTTCCTAGCTCACCAAGTAGTGTAGCTCTAGCTTAGTCCCTCTCACCTATCACAACCACCACTTAACCCTGTGATACTACTAGTTAACCCTATAAATTAGATACTATGGCTTGTTCCATGGCTAATGTTTATTGAGTCTAATCTCTCTCTACAACCACTACTTATATATTGGGGCTATCTCCCTATATCTATACTTGTAGACCTCTACTAACTGGGTCTACATTTATAGGCTAATTAGCCCCATCATCCCATCTAAAATATGACATTATATAGAGGACTTAATTTTATGCTAGGTAGCCATCAATAAAACCTATGTCATCAATATCTACTCTGATAAGTAGCTCTTCACGATCAAGAACCATCTCCACTAGCTGTGGCTCTGGACATAAAAACTTGCAATCCTCCTACTTATACCTTAAGAACAAATCTAGAATCCTTTGTATCAAGTCAAACTAAATGTGAACCATGTCAAAAAAGATGAGATCATTCTTACCCTCTATACTCCCAAATATCCACCTATATCTTTGTAATGATAAAATGTGCCATGTATAGTGGTCCCACCTCAAAAATCCAATACATGGCCTCTAAACCATGTCTTTAACCACTAGGGAAAATAATGCCCCTCTAAACTAATCAATATCTCATACACCTTCTCTAGGTATTGTGATCACATAATCTCCCCTCCACCACATAAAATGCATCTTAAATTCCATTTGGGCATATCCCTCCCATGGTAGCCCCATCAGCCTTAAAACCTCAATGTGCTCATAGGTCCAATAGTATAACATGAACCCTACACTAATGTTATATATCTTATGATATATAAACCCCTAAAACTCCATATATATCTAAACCAATAACATGGGTTCCCATCCAAACACTATGTAACCCATTAACATCTCTACCAATACACCCAACAATAGATACAACAACCTACCACTACTCGAATCTAGAACTATAAAACATGAGGCTTCCATCATCATCATACCTCAGTGCCACCCTTTGGAGATTGCATTATCAAACTACCATACCAATCACCCTATCCACTTTGACATTGGCCATTTTGGCCCCAACTATCACACATTTTTTATGAAATTGCCTAGTCCCTTTTGACAACATCAACCAACATTGACATGTTGAACATTTTAATTTACACTACCTAGTCCACACTAGATCATTTGTGTTTTTCCTAGGAGAAATTCATATGTTGAATACCTACAAAAACAAAAAATTTGTCTAGAAGACTTGATAAGAATAACCTGATTAGTTATGCCTAATGCTATGGCCCATTCCCCCCATCACTAGTTCTTCTACAACTAGCCTTTTTTATCAACTATGGTAACTTAGTCTATGTGTAATGTTGACTATCACCCTTAGACATATTTTGTGCAAATTTTTATGATTTAAATGGCCAAACATTTTTGTCACCAACCTCATGACTCACCATAACCACTTATCGAACCTACACCTAACTTTGTTTCACCTCATCAATTCCTAATTTGAGGGGGAACACGTCCTCCCATGCTCAAGGTGACCAACTCATCGGCCTAAAATCCATTTTAATTTTGTAGCTTAATGATACAAACATCATAATAAAAAGGGGAAAAATTTATACACTAACAAACTACACACAATAATTCTAGATGTCAAAATACCTTAGGACCCCCTAAAGACCACCCAACCTCTCCTGACCATAAATGCAAGTAAAAAAACCTACTAATTAATCAACTAGACCATGAGTTAAGTTAGATAACTAGCTAAAATAACTCACTAGATTTATTTTTTGACCTAAATTTATTCAAACCTCAACTGTGGATGGTCACCTTGACCATCGATGATTACCCAGCTATCAACGGTCACCATGATAATCGATGGTTAAACCCAGCCACCTATAGTTTGGTCTTCCCCATTTGAATAAAGACAACTTGAGTTGTGTTCAAGATAACATTCTAAAATTTAATATGGATGATTAGATAATGCATAATGAAACATTAAAACCATTAATCAAACTTCCAATGCAACCTTCTACCTCCATCTCTCTTTACCTATAAAAGGAGGGGAGCAGGTGGTAAAAAGGGATCCAAGAATTTTAGCAATCATAAAATCAAGTTATCAACTAACAATCATTAAGAGCTTCTAGCATCAAGAATTTTTTTGTAAGTCTTCCCTCTAGTAAGTCATCAACTATGATAGAGACCCAAACCTCTACCAAAATTTATTTTCAAGTGAAGTACTGTTACTCTACCCAAATCACTCTCAGATTAGCTACAAGTTATCAAACAACTAGTTCAATATATTTTGGGTTTTCAAGTTTTGATTATTTTATTTCTAACCTAGACCCTTCTACATCATATCTTTTGACCTCCCATCCCCAATAAAAGTTTTAAAATTTGGTACCTGATCACTAACCTTATTAACAAAATCTTTCTATAATACTTCTTAGATCCCATAACAATTTCCAATGGTCACTATGGTATGAAATAACATCAAGATATTTCCACCCACTTATCCTTAACCAAATTTCACTTTCTATCTTTCTACCTATTCATAGAGTCCCCACCTATTTTATAAACCCATCTTGACCTATTTAACATTATTATTGACCTACATATTACTTAATTAGTTTATTATTGACATTCCATTTTAGTATTTTTTGTCATTTGATGCCAGTAATTCATCTTTATTTCCTTCAACTTAACTATTTTAAGAGAGTGGATTGATAGGCTCCTTGTAAGCTCATGATTCCTAGATCTATCTCATGCTAGGAAATCCACCTTGTTATCCACCTAAGAACCCATAAGTTTTAGTATTTTATTATCTATAGGTTACTCTTCCTAAGACAAAGAGGAGCTCTTCATAATTATTTAGATCATGTGTGCACAAATAAATAGGTTATTCTACCATTACTGTATCTAGTTTCATACTTCTTCTTTTCCAATAAAATAAACTTAAATTTAGATAAATAACATGCAATTATATGAGTTATATTATCATTTTATTATAGATCAAAGAAACAAAAAGATTATAAGAGTTAATCATGCCTACACTATGATAATAGTTTGAGCCTTGGATGAAGATTTGGGAAGAAGATATTATAATGAGTTAGTAGACTTGATTTATCAATATGGGTGCTACTTCATCCAATTCAAAAAAATTACATATATCATAGTTGGAAGATTTAAAGTATATCCTTTATAGATACCCAAGTTATCCAATAATAAGATCATCATGATTGAAATATTTAGATAGTTAGGTGTAGTGTATAAATTTTATATGGGCAGACATGTTTTATATGTTTCATTTCCTATTTCCTTAGGCCATTTTACATGAAATAATTAATTAAATGTTCAATATATTAAGTCTTCAATCTCATAGTTCACTTTGCATTCATACACTAGTAGAGTTACTTTTGATAGTAAGGTGTTTTTACATTAACATCTCAGTATTGATGTTTCCTATGAATATGTTCCATATCTAGAGGATTAGTGGAATGATATTACTAATGAATATGAATTTATTATGCCCTAAAAAATATACACCCATTTTATGAATTTAAATGGGGCCCACTACTATTTGAATATTTGTATTCAAGGTCATATGAGCTTTATAAATACATGATATCAATTTTAATATGCATAATATTAAGGTAGTCCTCAAAGTTTAATGTTAAAAAAACCAAAATTATGAAAATTAAATATCGGGTATTAACTAAGATTCATTTCAAACCTTAGACTTCCATAAATGTTTTTAGAAATTGACTTTATGCTTTTGTATGGACTACCAGAGCTAATGTACCATGTCCTATTATTTATTTGATTTTTTTGTGTTTGTAGGATTATTCATAAATACTTAAAACTTATCAACATATAAGATTTATCTTCATGATGTTCCAAAAAGTTCTTAGAGATCTAATATATAAAAAATGGTAGCATCATGTTAATCTAATCTCTCTATTTTTCCTAAAATCCTAAGTGTTCTAAAGTTTCTAAGATCCTATATTTTGACAGATGGCAATATCACATTAATCAAAACATGACATAGTTTTAAAAATGTTATGTACCTTATCTCTAACTAAGTTACTATAGATTATCCATGTGTTAAAATGATGTTTTACTAGGACAAAGTTCATTTCATATAAAATTCTAAGTTATCTAGCTTCTTAAGGCCCTTAGATCACACCACATGGTGAAATCATATGGTCCCAAAACCTAAAAGGTCAAGGAAAGGCTTAATGGATTTGTGGTACCATATCCTAAGTACCTAGTTTCTTCATATAAGGTCTCAACAATTGGCACAATTCCATTCACCTAGACTATTCTAGGGGGAAAATCAAGTGAATGGCCTTGTGGCCCCATGGTCCTGAGTCTAAGTAGCTCTAATATCACATCATGTGTTAACATCCTATCTAACCATATCCCTCCTAAAGGACACAATTTAAAGTTATAATATATGATTTTTCAAGTCTCCCAAGTATTTTTATCCTATAGATCACTCCATGTGGCTCAGTCTCATTAACTCACAACCATAGAGCATATAAATAAAGATCATAATTCTAAAAACCATGGGTGAATGAGAAATAAATAACTATCATGATGAAAAAGATACATGTCCTGAGTACACATAAATGAGATCAACATCTAAGAAAAAGTTGGTAATAAAAATATTTTCACCTATATTAAAGGGATGGATGGACACACATTAGTGGATGAAAAGATACCATTTGGCAAACAAAAACCCACGAAAGTTAATCGATGAATTTAAATCCAAATGGAAACAATATATAAAGTCCATTATTCACATTTAAGTTTCATTAATTATGCATTTAAGGCATATTATTTAGAAATATAATAAAATATAAGTCACTTCACCATTGTTTTATGAGTTAAACATTGTAATTATAAGCCCTCAAGTGACCAAAAGTCCTATTTTTTTAGAGAATATGTAGGAACATTCAAACACTTTGAAAAGGAAATAAATATTCCTGTATTATTGGAACTGATTCTCCAAGTCAATACCTATCCATGCCCTTTTTTCATATTCCATTAGTAGGAACACTAAACACACAAACACTATATTTGATAAAAGTGCTATGAAGTTCAATTTTCCCTACTATTCAGCCATCTAAAATGTAGTTGAGTCTATATCACCATACTCCTCACAAGATCATATATCCCATAAGGATAAGATGTACATTGATTACTTGCTACTAATTAATACCACATGGCTCCATAATGTTGTTGTGAAACTAGGGATAATGCCTTGTATCTATTTGATTCATGATTTATTATTTAATGGTATTTACTCTCAGATTTTTTTCACCATAGAAAAAGAAATAACATAGTTACATATGTCTCAATATAGGAATTTGGGAAGTTTCTTAGGCATATAGGGCCTAATGTTTCATATAATCAAGTGTTGGCTAATCTATGGCTTGAGAACAACACTATGGCTAGTAAAAGGTCAGAGGTTGAACCTTAAGGGAGGCATTGAATCTAATATCATAATCAAATTTAGGCCAAGTATGATAATATCCATGTCTTTTCTTAATAGATTATATGTCTTTGTCATCATTACTTATGTGCATGTGCAATGGGTCTAATTATTGGACATTATCCTAACGTATGAAAACATTATTGCCCTACATGAGATTATTAGTGTCAAATTGAAGGCACAAATGTTTAGATATGAACAAAGGCTAGCTAATGAAATTTTTTACATAATGTAATATATATTGGTTGTATTCATTGGGATGGTCCATATAACTCATGGATAACTATGGTATCTATCTATGGAATACTTGGATAATGGGCTATTCTTTCATGTTTGTTTATATATTCAAAAATGAGATTACAAGAATTTGTGAAGAAATTTATCCTCAAGTCTACCAAGATATTCAAGGCAATTAGATTCCCAATATATAAAAATATAATAAGGATCATAGCCAAAATTAGGGATTATTAGTACTACCTAGAGTATATCATAATTAGAATTGAGGGAACAAGAGAACCTACCTTGTTTTTAAAATACCATGTCCCACAAGATACCATAATAAGAGATTTCCCACCAATTATATAATAGTATAAATGAGAAAATTGGCCTCAAATAGTAGGATTATTATTAAAATACCCCCTAAGCATCGTAGAGATTCATTTTTTAGTGAGGGTACACTTCAATTAGGTGGGGAAGGTTAGATCCCATTAAAATTTAATTGTGGCCCAATTTAGAGAATGGGACCGCAAGGGAAAATTACAAACTATATTCAAATCCTTAAGGATAAAACAAGGGTGATCATTAGATATGGTCACCAAGACTATGAAATTGATTCTATATTTTTAAATGCATCTGATGATTTAAATGTCTTAACCCACACAAGGGATAATTATATTTTAATGGACATTGCAAAGGCCATTAAATATGATCCAAAAATTACCAAAGAGAAGGAACACCAATCTATCAAAGCACCAATAAAGGTCTTAGAGTCATCAATAGCCTCCAAAATAATAAAAAGACCTAGTAGAATAGAACCACCCTCCCTCTCATATAAAAGGAAAGACTAATCTATTAGAGGGAGAGCTTAGCAGTCAAAGGGAGGAAAACCTCCATATTAGAAAGGATAATCTTAGAGGTTTTCCTAGCCCTAATTTATTCTACAACCATTTAGTTGATATTACCTTAGGAACAACCACTACATTTGAGAGGAATGTACCTCCTTAGGATAGAAAAATAAACAAATTCTCTTGGGTACCTTTCCCTCTACTTACAATAGTTACATAGGCAACTCTCCTAGAGTTTATGAAAAATTCCTTCTTATCTCTTCCATATACTCCTCTTTCCCCTCAAACATCTGAACAAGGTCCATCTCCATCCATCACCACTAGCAAAGGAATATCTCCTCAAATACTCCCTACTATACTAGTAACCTCTTGATCCATTCTTGACTTCACCACTATTATTCCACTTCCCATTCCTTTACCATCACATGTATTGGTATTCCCTACTACTGTGGTTCCTTCATTTGTTTCATCTTCTCCCTTACCTCTTATTCCCCCCATAGTAACTTACCAAAGTAAATCTAGATTCCTTCTAGCCTCCTTAAAATTCCAATAACAATAATAAAGACCATCATTAGGACTTTATACTCTAGGAGTATCTTTTGATGAGGAAACAAAGGAAGAAGAGTATGGACATGTAATATCAATAGTGGATTATCCCATGGATGAAGAGGAATGAAATAATAAAATAATGTAGGTATTGGGGAAAAATTTAAGTGAAGAGAGAGACCAAAATGAAATAGAGGAAGAGATACAGCTATAAAAGGCCAAATCAATAAGCATTAGAAGTTTGCATGAAGAAGAAACTCTAATTAGAGCATTATACTAGGAGATCCCCACTAAAGAGGAAAAATAGTATTAATAAGGTAGTTTATTCTCTTGCTTCTTCCATTACTATTATAGATACTCAAGTTGAAAATTTTCCACCTACTATTCCTACGCCACCATTTTATAGTTCTATTGATTCTTCTATTCTTTCCACACGTACCCAAATAATGGATCTAAATAAAAGAGTCTATTTTGAAAATCTAGTTTTAGTTTATATTTTTATCATAGGGGGCCACCAATCCCTACAAATATTCATCTCAATTAGATGCATAATTGCAAAAATATTCACCTATACAATCATACATAATGATATATTTAACAAAACAAAGCCTAAAAAAATGTGGAGATAAAGTCACCCCTCAGAAGGAAACATTAATATGTAAAAGGATTATTCATCCACCCTTCCAATTCCTTATTCAAATAAGTGATTAATTAATACCCATAGTAATAACTCCACCTCTAATGATTATTCCACCCTCTACCTCTAAACACCCAAGCCAAACTAAATAAAAATGGAAACTTATTATCCCAAAATGGGTTAAAGAGATACAAGGCCTAAGATATGATATACAAAGCTTGGTCCTCACTAAGATACCCTAAGTCTATATATACACATAATGTTTTCAAACTTTATCAAGTATTGATGATTTCTTTCTTACAGGAACCCCTAAAATCTTAATCTTTATAAGTGCACACCTTAAAGGGTGAACTAAGAAAGGGGTGAGTAGACTATTTTTTCTTTTTTAAATTGGTGTCCCTTACGCCACCACTTGATATCTACACAACCATATCCCATACACTTACCTAAGTTTTGACACCTCCATTACACACTCCAAGACTTTTATTGCATTATTCATCCCTTACCTAATTTTGAAACTACTTTTTCACATTTAAAGAACAATGTTAGCATAGGCCAACCCTATATTTTAATTAATATTTTCACATTATGGGTCCACATCAACCTTGGCTCACCTAGATGGAGACCTAACTTAATTATAAAAATTAATGATACATGGTCAAATTGGGTTGACCTTGTTAGCTAAACTTCTGGAAAGTTTTAGGTTTATATTAAACTATATGTACACATTCATTTATCCATTTATTAGAGAGGAAAGAGAAGAAGAAGAATGTTATATTTCACATTTGGTTATCCACAATTATACTTGACGAATTTTTCTTAGGGATCCAATACATATTTTGGAGATACAAATCTTGTTTTATCGATAAGTCTTTTGGACACATAAATAAGTTATGTAACATAGGATTGAATTATATTTATTATTCATAAATACTAAGAAACACCTTGGCCAAGGGAGAGATTGAATATTTATGGGTTCATCTTCAAAGGTAAGTATCCCTAACTTTTTTCCTACTTTGTTAAATTATATACATTAGCATTTTTGTTTCTCTCCCTTGCATTAGGATTTTTGACACATTGACTTGAGTATATATATTATATACATGTTTATTTTTTTCATTTATTACCCCCACATTATGCTAAAGTCTTTAGTGAATAATAAATTATATTTTACTTTACTTTTCATGTACCTAGTAAATATTAAAACATAGGACCTAGCTGGGGTTATTAATGGTGTTACTTGATTAGAGGATTTAGAATACTCTCTAGTTATGTTATTATGATAAGGGACCCCTTGGTTAGGTCTACTAAATCCATCTTATTCATGACCCCAAATGTCTAAATGTATCAACAAATGAAAGTGTAATTAAGATTTATCTTCTCCAAGCTAGGATTGATTTATAGGTCAACTAAATTTTCCTTTGTATACATTATGGTGAACCTGACATGAAACAAAGCCTTATAGGTTTTATTTCACACATTCATTTTATTATCATATTACATGTTTTTATCTTTGTATTATTGTATCAAACCTATTGATATATTTCTAACATTTTGTGCACAAGTTTAATAGATAGTCACTCCAAAATGATTATGTTCTTTTTATGCAGGCCTTCTCTAAATATAGGTGATGAGATCAATCAAATCGACATAGTTTTCTTATTCAGTTATAGTATTGCATATTTTGTTGACCTTGTTGAATCTTTTTATAGTTCTTATTTTTATCATACATGTTTGCATACTTCATCAACCTAGTTGACTCTATTCATATATTTATTTTTGGCAAATAGCTTTTGTAGACTTTATTGACCCAGTCAACCCTATTTTTAGAATATTAAAATCAATACTTGAATGACATAACATATAATTTTCAAATTAATCATATTAAAAACAATAAAGGTTCATTATTACCTTCTCTATCATTTTTAGTTTTTATTTATACTATTTTTTTCAAAATTTTGTAGTCTATAAAACTGCAACCCTACCAAAAAATGGGTCAACTAGCTTGACATAGTTATGTATCCTATATTTTATTTAGAAGAAATAATGGACCTATTTCACTATATTCTTATATATATTGTGTAAATATAACAATAATGTCCTTGTTAAATCTATTATATATTGTTTTCATACAATGTCACCTAAATTATGTACTCTTTACAGTCAAAGGAATTAACATGTTTTGCTAGTAATTAGTCCACTTTTCATTTTAATTAATTGTATGAATAGGATAAAAACATAGATTAATTAGGTGGGTTTTCAATTTACCAATTTTTTCACATTGTTTTTCTCTTGTGCACACACTTCCAAATCACTTTACACTAAGAAACATTAAACATTTTTCTTCCCAAGGTCTACCTACTTGGATTTCATCACCAAGGGAGAAGTCAGCTTGGTTTTCTATCCTAAAATATTATGTGGTTGATGGTATAGTATATATTGGCAAATCACTTGAAACCCTTATCATTATGGGATTGTCAAGTGAGGGATTAGGCCCAAATACCAAACTAGTACCATCACCAATATAGATCCCTTTCAGCATAAGCTACCTAGAAATATCCATAGAATGATTTCTAGTTCCTTCTTAAAACCAACTCTCCATCACATTAATTTAAAAATTTATTATAGCTTAAAAAAATTTAGGAACTACCAATTAGTTATTATTTATATTCAAGTTTTTGTACGTGATCTTTGATCATTGTATTTTGTATTGTAAAACTTGCACTAGCCAACATTAATGCAAGTTTGTGATGTGTGTTCTAATTATATTAACCACATTGATATAATTACTTGTGTGCTTAATTTTATTTACTTATCTATTACCTTTCAAAATATTTCCCTATTCTTATAACATTGTCATCCCTATCAACATAGTCTCTTATAGACTATTAGTTTTTCTTACCTTTGTTGCATAGTCTCCCTATATGACTATGTATCTTTTTCATCTTGTTCAATTTTTCACTCTAGAACACATATTTGACCTATATTACTATATATATTTTCATATTTTTTTGGTTCCTATCTTGTGGGACATAGTTGATTTGTTTAACTATGTCCTATTTTTTATCCTATTTTGTTTCCTATCTTACAATACATAGTCCCTATATGAATGTGTACTTTGTCCTCTATTTTATTTCTTATTTTCCATAACACCATTGATTGGTTTTATTTTTTATCTTATCAACTAATATTTCTTTCCACCAACTTTTTAGACATTTTAATTCATCAAAAATTTCCTATATTAGGATAATACTGAGTTAAATTAGACAAACATGCTGATTTTTACAAATCCTAATAGGTTTCCCAAAACAAAACTTGTGGAACCCACCTTGGATGAAAGTAATTTATATTTTTTTACTCACAGTACTAATTATAGGACTCCTCCCCATTCATAATTTGTAATTATTTTTTCTCTCTAAAATATGAGTATGGTTTAAAGTACATAACTGAAATTATCTTATTTATAAATTAATTTCCTCAACATAGAGGAAAATTACCTTCAACCATTTATATTCTTATGATAGGTCCTTGAGTATAATAACCTCCTTCACCCTTCATACCTTCTCTCATGGATTTGGGGGAACCATTTCCTTTGCATCTCAACCTTTTCCTTCTATTATGTCTCATTCACACACCATGACATCTTATTTCATGACTTTTTCAACTTCCATGCCAAGTATCTCTACTAACATGGTAGGTTCAACTTCTAGTGTTCCTCTTTAAAATACATTTCCCCTTAACAATTATAATAGTGTATATTTTTATACTAATTATTTTCATACCACTAGTGCATCTTTTTCTACCAATGGTTTTCATTCCACTATTGATTCATTTGCTACCAATGCTTTATATGCCACTAGTGTGGCACATGTTACTAATCATAATGCAAATCAAGCCATGAATACTAATATTAATGCATCACATGTTTTTTCACACTAGTTAAAATGTTTCCAAAACTAATCAAATCTTATTACCAACACTTAATAAAATAACTACCTTTCAAACTAATAGTTCAAATCAAATGATGCAGATGCAAAACCATGTCATTAATATTTAAAACCATCCTAAATAGGTTTCATGGGGAGTACAAAACCCTCCACCCCCCTCTATTAGGGATTCCCATGGTAACCTTATCCTATAACCACCCCTCATTAATAAAATAATCAAACATTTAAAACATGACCTTATTATACCTCAAATTGAAAATAATGATATAGGATGTATCACACCTACAATAACCTATAATGGGTCCATTGATCCCACATTACACTTAAATACATTTGGTAACCTTTATAAATATTGGGTCAAACTTAACACATTTGCCTCTACTAAAATATTATCAAAAACTCTCCTAGGAGATTATTTAGATTGGTATAATAAATTAAAAACCCATTCTATCACTAGCTTTGATGACATGGTTAACTCACTAATCCAAGAATTTCAAAATAGTGATATTATCAAGAACAACTTAGCCCATTTTAAAATTGTAAACAACATGAAATTGAAATAACTCAAGCCTTCATCAAATGATTTAAGGACTTATCTAACAAATGTCAGCATATTATGCAGGATGCTAACATCTACTGCCTATTCACTAATTCTCTCTACTCCAAATTATAATATTGGGTTATTATGACTCTCTTTTTAAGAACCTTGGAAGAAGGCCTTAACCAAGCTAAGTGATAAGACTTACTCATGTGTCAATTTTAACCATATCAACCTATAATAGGTAGTCATATGATTATTAAAAATATAAACCATCATGCGACCAAAGATGGTATTACCAATACCTATGATACTATTCATAACATTCAATAAATCTCTCTAAACAACATTATGGAGTAATATCCCCCTTAAAACAACACTCCAATTCTTACATTTTCTCAAACCAACCAAACCAATGTCCAGAAAAAATTATCCCTATGTAATCTTCAAAAACATCTTTCCAAGACCTCTACCATAAGATCTTAACCCCACTCATCTAATGAAATCATGGTATGATCCAAACAAATTTTATTGGTTTCATGCAAGTTTGGGCCACTCTCATGAGACTTTTAGACAATTATGTAATATAGCTATGGATTTTCTTCTTGTCCCAAAATTTGATCATGAAACACTTATTCACAAGTGTCAATAAGCACATAGAATAACTTTTAAAGCCCATGAAATGTTAAAAAAAAAAAAAACCAAGATTTAAACCAAGCTAATGCTCATATTTTTATATACAAATATTCTATTCCCAACCATCAAGATATCACTAAAAATCTTAATCCCTATACAAAAAATGTTTAAAGTCTTATATACCTCATTAATAATGAATAATACATGGTTAATATGAAAAAAATACAAAGATTAGTTACTTTTATCAACTCAAATCCCACCCCTATGCATCACACCCCTCAACCATTTTTTATCATTTATGATACTTCCCCATCCCATCTAATGAAATTATGGAAAGAAGACCTTATAACCTTCCAATCACCACTCTCAATAACTCAACTTATTTATAACTATCATAATATATATACTCCTCCCCCAACATCCACACAATAATATAATGTTCTCCAAACATCTAATAGTATTTATTCAACCCAACCACAAGAAATACCTAAACTAACCATCACACCACCTAAAGTCAATCAACCTATTTGTAATCAACCCAAACCAACTAAACCATATCATCACAAGTTAAATTTCACTTCCAACCTTCCTTCCCAATATCTCTTGTAATAACATGTGCCTATATCTAGTAGTCCTCACATGGGTTATGATGAATGGGATATAATTTCAAAACTTTCTCATCTTCCATATCAAATACCTTTCCTTAAATTAAGGTGAATTTACCCCCATCATTGATACTATTTAAGGAAATTATTATTTGATATGAATATCCCTTGTCATCCTCTAGTAGGATGTGAAGCTAGATTGTCTTGATTAGAATATATTATCCTTAAACAATGTGAAGATATGTCCATACATGTTGATGAAATAATGGATGCCTCTCTTTCTCTTAAGTTTCATATCTCTTCCATGATTCTCGATGAGATATTGATTCATGTAGATGATCCTCCTCTATTCATTAGCATCCAAATTGGTGATATCCAATTCAAATGTGGCATAATTGATAAAAATTCATGTACTTGTATTTCCTCCCTTTATTTCATTAATACACTTGTATATTATTAATTCAACCACAAATAAACACGTAGTAAATGTCAAAGATACAATAAAAGGCAAATACCTCCTCTAGGTTGCATTTATATTTACATTAACATCCCTCATGCCATCATCCATGTGAAATTTATGATATTTAATTTTAAAATCTCTTATAAAAACTTTATTGATCAAACTTGGACTCATCATATGAGAGTAGTGTTGACGCTGGAAAGTGCGCCCAGCGGCAGGAACACGGATTCCTGCCCTCTCCCCGCAACATGGAAACCCCTCTCTCGCCTGTGGGACGGCGAAGCAGGAGAGGAGAGTCTCTAGATATGGGCTAGTTCCCTCTGATGTATCTTGTTTGTTTCAGGTAACGCAAAATATAGGTATATAGGTATACACTTGGGGGGGGAGTGAAAAGAGAGAGAAAAGCTTGAAAACAAACAGCCTACTCTAAAAGAGGTGATACACCAAAAACAGGTGACCTTCCCAAATCCACTCTCAGAATCAGACAAAAACATACATACACTCAGATCTGGCAGAAAAGACCAGGTCTCTGGGATGACAGGGAGGTTCTTATGGAAAGTACAAGAAACAGGGACTCACCAAGGTGCTGAGAAACACACACTGTAAGTGACCTCACCTGTTCAATACCTCTGAAACAGAACTCTACTCCTGGCAGCAGCAGACAGTGGCACTTCGTAGATCACAGGTTTGCTGGTGTTGAACCTGTGAGAGCATCAAGAGACAATGACTGGACACAGATTAACATTCAATGCATACACTGATAGATCCATCCAAATAGAGGTAAAAACTGTATTTTTATTGATTCAGGTGGGAAGTTTGGAGAGCAATGCTCTTTTCAAAAGTCAGGAAGATCCCTTGAAAATGACTAAGTCTTTGTATTTATAGCAGAAGAGCTAAGAGAAGTCTCATTGAAAAGTGTGAAAAACACTATTGATGATGTCACAAGTCTGCCAAGACCATGCTGGTTGCCTCGTTTTACGCACTGGTCTTCTCCTTTGGCAGCTGGGCGGGTTTTTTCTTGTGCACTGCAGGGGAATTTTGCCGCCCTTATAGTGGGCGGTGATTTTGCCGCCCTTTACACGAACTTCATGTAGGAAAACCTGCCGACGTCGGCCGATAAGCTGCCGACGGCGGCAATCCTGCCGACGTCGGTTAAGGTAATCTGCCGACGTCGGTATACTTGTTCTCTGCACGGCAATTTCCCTTTCCCCGCCATGTGGCGGGGTTTTCCATTTTACCGCCATGGGTGGGCTTTTTCATTTCACCGCCATGGATGGGGTTTTCTGGTTTTTGTGCCTGTCTTTGTGCTACCGACGTTGGCGGTTCTGCCGACGTCGGTCTCTGTAAGGTGCCGACGACGGCAGTATTGCCGACGTTGGCCGATGTCTTTTCTTTTCTTTGTGGGCGGCGAATTCGCCACCCTCTGCATTTTCTTCGTAGACGGGCTCATTTTACCCACCCTTGTAGTGGGCGGCGATTCTGCCGCCCTCTGCATTTTCTCTGCCTCTTTTTGGCTAAGTGTCAGACATTCCATTTTTTCCCCTTCTTCTCTTGCGGACGTCTGAAGACTCTGTCCTTTGCTGCCTATTTTTTGCAACGGCACTGTCAAGAACCTGAAAGTGGACCTTGCAACCTGAAATGACCAGACCTATGAAGCAGGTGTAGGAGGTGGCCGAGATTTTGCCTGAGGGGCAAAATTGGGTCAACAAATTGGCGACTCACGGGGGAAGCGTGCCTGCTATGCTTAGAACCCAGTTGCCTTACATATCCATTGGGTGCGGAGTCGGATGGTGACTTTGAAGCGAGTTCACAACAACTTTTGAAGATTCCAAAATCAAAAATACAGAAATTACCCCCATTGCTAAGGGAAACACACAAGACTAAAAACAACTAACTGTGCAAACTGCACTTAGGGAAAACAGGGAAGAAAACAAGGGAAACTATGTACGGCGGAACCAAAAATTCAGTGACAATGCTTCAGGTGTATCCCATTGACTGGGATACGCAATTCTTCGCCGTCCAACCTGGAGAGCTGGAACGCATTATGCTGCTTGCACTGAGTAATTATGTAAGGACCGCTCCAGAGGGCATCAAATTTTGCATGTTTTCCAGGCTTAGCTCTATCTTCATCCCATTTTAAGACAATGTCTCCTTCGACGAAACTCTTTGACGAAGACTTCTTGTCGAAATGTATTTTCACCTGATGCTGGCGACTGATCATAGAGACCATGGCCTGGTTCCTTACCTCTTGGAGCTCCATTAGTTCACATAATCTGACCTCCATGCTGCTTCCTTCTTCTAGCTGCAGCTGATGTGTGAGGTCCAGCGCTGGCAATTCGAGTGAGATAGGAAGCCTTGCTTCCCTTCCATACACAAGCATATATGGAGAATTTCTGATTGATCTTTCGGAGTGATTCGATCGGCCCATAGGGCTGTTTTCAACTTGGCATGCCAAGTTTTCTGATTTTCTTCCATGGTCCTCTTTATAATCTTGATCAAATTTTTGTTAGTAGACTCAGCTAGTCCATTCCCCTGCGGGTAGTAATTTGATGAAGTGCTGAGGTATATACCATACCTTGGTGCCCATTCACTAGTTTTGGTTCCCAAAAAAGCCAAGGCATTATCTGAGATTATAGTGGCTGGGACCCCAAAACGTGTCACTAAGTCCTCATAGAAATCCAAGACTGCGCTCTCATTTGCTTCCTTCAAAGCAATGGCTTCCACCCACCTGGTGAAATAATCCGTAGCAGTCAGGACCCACTTGTGTCCGGTGCTAGAGGGAGGGTTGATTATCCCTATGAAATCCAGGCCCCACTGTATGAATGGTTGCTCAACTTGAATGGGTTGTAGGGGCATGGCAGCCAATCGCTGCTTTTCGTCAAAAAGTGCACACTTCTGACACTTCCTTACCCAGGCATGGGTATCCTTGAAGAGAGTGGGCCAGAAATAGCCAGCTCTCATTATTTTTGCTGCTGTGGTCTTAGGGGCGAAATGGCCACCTGCTGGCCCATTGTGAAACTCAGCCAATACCTTGTCAGCCTGACTGGAGTCAATGCATCTCAAGAGAACCCCAAAGAGATCCTTCCTAAATAATACTCCGTCAATCAAAACATAGGGAAGGGATTGAAGTTTAAAATACCTTCTTCTGGCCCTATCAAGACCCTGTGGACATTCGCCCGTAAGAAGGAAATGCCTCATGTCTAGTGTCCAATCTCTTACGACAGCTGGTTCTTCTGCAGTGGCTGCGTCATGGATCAGCAAGCTGTCTTCACCCCTTTGTTTCAAATCTGCAGCTAGTTGTTCACACAGGCCCCTTCCTCTAACCAACTTGGTGATTTTGATGTCTATGTCGTACTCCATTACCTTGGTGATCCATCCCGCTCTTTTCTCGTTTAAGTCTCGATTGGTCAAGAAATCCTTGACGCCAGGATGTGGAACCATGAGATGGATCCTGCTGTTTGACAACATATATCTGAATTTCTTCAGGCTGCGCACTACTGCCAAGACTTGTTTCTCCACATAGGTGTACCTAGTTTCGAAGTCCTCTAACCCTTGGTTGAAAAAAGCGAGTGGTTGCTCGAGGTCATCACTATTTGCTTGGGTAAGGATGGCAGATATTACTTCTCCGTTACTGAAGGTATAGAGATTGAAGTCTTTGTTGAAGTCAGGGCTGATCAGAGCGGGAGCCTGGGTCAAAGCCTGTTTGATAGCTTCAAAGCTATCCTTTCTTGGCGTTGTCCATTTGAATTCTTCACCCTTCTTGAGCAAGGAGGTTAGGGGTTTAACTATTTCAGCAAAGTTTGAAATGAACCTCCGAATGAAATTTATTTGGCCGAAAAAACTCTGCAAGGCTTTCTTGTGCTTTGGTAGGGACATCTCCAGAATGGAGCGGACTCTCTCTAGGTCAATAGACAAACCTTCCTTGGACACAATGTGGCCAAGAAGTTTCCCCTCATGAACCGCGAATACACATTTCTTTGGATTTAGGGAGATGCCAAATTCCCTGCACCTCTCAAAAATTTCCCTGAGGTGCTTCATATGTTGTCCTGCCTCTTTGGAGAAAACTGTTATATC
This sequence comes from Torreya grandis, assembly GCA_037957365.1. Classification (NCBI taxonomy): domain Eukaryota; kingdom Viridiplantae; phylum Streptophyta; class Pinopsida; order Cupressales; family Taxaceae; genus Torreya; species Torreya grandis. The sequence goes on from JARHVA010008424.1 coordinate 258,052, forward strand.
ATCGAGGTACACCAGCACGTTCCTATTTATCAAACCACTGAAAGCCATGTCCATGGCTCGCTGGAAAGTAGCACCAGCATTGGATAGCCCAAAAGGCATCTTCTGGTAGGCGAACGTTCCCCATTTAGTGGTGAAGGCTGTTTTGTATTGGTCACAGTCACGCACCAAAATCTGATTATATCCCGAATAGCCATCCAGGAGGGAGAAGCGTTCGGAACCAATTACCTTTTGAAGGATCTGCTCCATGTTTGGAAGGGGATAATGATCTTTTAAAGAGACTTTATTAAGGTCTCTAAAGTCGACACACAGCCTGATCTCCCCATTTTTCTTTCTAACTGGAACCAAATTAGCCAACCATGAGGAATGTTTGATCGAAAATATAATGCCGACTCAATCAATTTGGCCAATTCTTTCTGCATAAGGAGCTCGACCATCAGGTTAACAGGTCTCTGCTTTTGTGTGACAGGTTTTGCACCTTCATCTAATTCAATGGTGTGTTGGGCGAGCCTTGGATCGAAGCCTTTCAAGTCGCTATAGTTCCAGGCAAAAATATCAGCGAACTCCTGGCACAGCAGAATGAAAGCATGTCTTTCTTGAAACGTGTAGACCTTACCAAGCGCCAGCAACTTATCCTTGAAGATTTTCACTTTTTCATAATTCTCCTCTTTGGTAGTGATGCATGCTTTGTCATTTCTTAGTTGGTCCTCTCCGTTGAAAATACTTTCAAGTGTGATCAAACCCTTAGGGAGTTTATTGTTCTTCAATTGAACAACTTGATTTCCATATTGCTGTTGCAATTTTGCCTGATTGTGGACCGCAAATTCAGCTTCTTCCTTTAGGAAAAGGGCTATTTGTTGGTCGCTTTCGAAGACCTGCCAGTTTGTAACATTGTCTGGAATTGAAGGCCGGACCACCACTTTTAAATGGTGCGAACTACAACCCCTGCTTATCTCTTTTGAAACATCAAATTGGGCACCCACAGCTGCCAATCTGTCAGCCTGCTTATTCTGTTCCCTGGGGATAGAGGTAATGTTAAGAGCAAGGAAATCCTCCATCAAGTCCCAGACTCTGTGCTTGTAAGATTTCAGTAAAGAGTTCTTGGTCAGGTTCAGGCCTCTGATTTGGTTCACTATTAGTTCGCTGTCCCCCAGGATTTGCAATTTTTTGATCCCTCTCTTTCTTGCCCACTCAAGTCCGTGAATCAGAGACTCATATTCTGCAACGTTACATGTGCAAGAGAAATGGAAACGAAAAGCTGAAAAGTACCTTTCTTCAGAAGGGGAGACTAACATTGCCCCACCACCAGCGCCCAGTTTGCTTCTGGAACCGTCGAAATATAGCTGCCACAGGCCAAGATCTTCTTCATCTTTCTTCATTATATTGGGCATGACGGCACTCTCTTCGTGCAAGCAATAGACGCCAAGGTCTATCTCCTCAATAAACTTATAAGGATCGTGTTCAAAGTTATCGTTTCCCCACTCATCCAAGAATAGATCTGCGACTCCTTCAAGAGCAGAAGATGAGGACTTGTCTGTTTGAGAGTCTTCTGGATCAATGATAGTATAACTGACATTTACTGCCTTGGGTGAATAGGACTCTAGGTGGTCCTTATAGAGTGGCTCGGATTCAATTTTCACTTTGGTCCCATACTTGGTTCTGAAAACCAGGTATGACCAATTTGCTGCTAGATAACCACCTATCTTGGACGTAAAGTCCCTAGACAAACAGATTGCAAAATATGGAGGAACGTCTGCTACCACTATATCTTGAGGGATTGAGAATGTCGGGCAGGCATGCAATGTTAAATTCAATCCTTTCAGGACTCCGACTGTCTTTGCGGGTGTCCCATCTAGTTGTAAGACTCCTTTGTTCATTGCTTCGTACTTTAACCCCATCTTATCAGCAATGCATTTAGGCATTACTGAAGTGCTGGCCCCGCTATCAATTATGCAATTATGTACTAAGAAATCTCCAATGATCAAAGATACATAAAAAGGGGGAGTCTTTTCTTCTTTCCTTACCTGACCTAGAGCAGAAGGCTGCCCATTCATCATTAGGACATTATTAGTGTCTGTTGGGATGCCCTGGCGGTCTAGCTCATGCAATTCTTTCTTCAATACCTCCTTTTGTCCCGGAAGAGACAATGAGTCCCATAGAGAAATGCTCACATGCAATTTCTTCATTTGATCAACTATATTAACTTGGGGACTGACTCCTTTCGCGTTTTCCTTTAGGCTGATCCCGGCTGGAGCTTTAGACTGAGGAGCTGGGGGTACAGATGGTTCATTGGAAATTGGGGCCTTTTGAAAAGGGTGTGGTGGAGGATTCGCCGCTGCCCGAGAGGAAGCCTGCACTTCTCCAACTGCTCTTCTTTTAAATCTCGTATTGGCCGCAACGCAATCAGCATGATTGACTGAAGCGCCTCCATGATTAATTGCACAGAGCTCGCCCTCTTCGTGATTTATCAGGGTAGAATCCGGCTGAGTCTGATTGTTGCTTGTGCTGGTTTGAGTTGGGAACTCAAAAAATTGAGAAAAATCAGCACCTTGATTTTTCGAATTCTGGTAAAAATTTATCATGTCGTTCGGGTGGACAGCTTGCTCTTGACCTTGTCCCATGTTTGAACAACCTGGCTGCTCCTGCACTAGATTGTTCTGTGTAGGTACCATGGCTTTAGATGACGAAGGAGGCCCAGGGTTATAGTTTTGATAAGGCCTAGTTGTAGTGAGCTGCCCCTGACCTTGGTTATAATTTTGAAAGGGGGGTCTAGGGGAATGGCCATAATTTTGATAATTCTGGTTTGGCTTGTGGCTTTGAGCTTGCTGCCTTTTAAGGGCAACAAGTTCATTTGACATGCTCTGCAACAGGCCCTTAACTTCACTTAATTCATTGGATGGAACAGCAGTTGGCTTTTCAATGACAGGTAGGGGGGCAATTGTAGGATAGACTGCTTGAATTGGGGGCAGCGGTTCTGGGAAAAGTGGCATGTGAGGTCTAGGGGCGATTTTTCCAGCTTGAATCAAGCAATTTTTGGTCGCAATCGCTATGTCATACGCAGCTGGCAGTATGTGTCCCCCCATAGATTGAATCATCATAGCAATGTCACTATTCAATGCTTTTAGATAGTACAAGAAAGCGTAGCTGGGGGTCGGCCTTACCAGGATGGGAATTCTATCCCAAGTCTTTTGGAACCGCGTATTGAAGTCCTGCATATATTCATGCGGAGCTCTTTTTATAGTTGTCAGCTGCTCAGCAAGAGAGAGGCCATCACTTTTTTCCCCAAAACGATCAGTTAAACGAGTGCCGAATTCGTTCCAAGAATGTATGGAATCCATAGGCAAGGTGCCGTACCAGTCGAGAGCTTTCCCCTTCAGAGATAAGGCTAACAGTCTGATGGCAATATTTTCTTCTGTTATATTATGAATATTGCAAAGGTTGGCAATATTTTTTATATGCTCAACAACTGTAATAGGTCCCACTCCATCAAAAAAGGGCACACTTTTTAGAGCTGTTCCGGGGATCGGATCATAGCGTGGGAGGTTCAAAGGGATTTCACCACGAAAAGCTGCAAAAGGCAAGGCCATGGCTGGAACAGGTTGTATTTGTGGCTGAGCTGGGTTGGTGTTCCTAGCAACAGGTCTAGGAGGATTTATCAGTGGATAAGGGTGAGTTCTTCCAAACCTGAGTCTTTTAGCAGAGTTTAAAGGTAGTTCAACGAACTCAAAGGGGACCCTCCTTGAAGCTGACCTGGTGGTAACTTTTGGCATATAAGCTAAGTAACTGGTCTTTTAAAAAAGAACTGAGCTCTTACTAGTGGAGTCGCCAGATGCTGGAAATATTTGAAAATCACTGTAGCAGGACCAACATCAATCCTGAAATACTACTGTGTTAGAACCTGATAAAATTTTAGTCCCACCGGGCGTGCCAGAACTGTTGACGCTGGAAAGTGCACCCAGCGGCAGGAACATGGATTCCTGCCCTCTCCCCGCAACATGGAAACCCCTCTCTCGCCTGTGGGACGGCGAAGCAGGAGAGGAGAGTCTCTAGATATGGGCTAGTTCCCTCTGATGTATCTTGTTTGTTTCAGGTAACGCAAAATATAGGTATATAGGTATACACTTGGGGGGGGGGAGTGAAAAGAGAGAGAAAAGCTTGAAAACAAACAGCCTACTCTAAAAGAGGTGATACACCAAAAACAGGTGACCTTCCCACATCCACTCTCAGAATCAGACAAAAACATACATACACTCAGATCTGGCAGAAAAGACCAGGTCTCTGGGATGACAGGGAGGTTCTTATGGAAAGTACAAGAAATAGGGACTCACCAAGGTGCTGAGAAACACACACTGTAAGTGACCTCACCTGTTCAATACCTCTGAAACAGAACTCTACTTCTGGCAGCAGCAGACAGTGGCACTTCGTAGATCACAGGTTTGCTGGTGTTGAACCTATGAGAGCATCAAGAGACAATGACTGGACACAGATTAACATTCAATGCATACACTGATAGATCCATCCAAATAGAGGTAAAAACTATATTTTTATTGATTCAGGTGGGAAGTTTGGAGAGCAATGCTCTTTTCAAAAGTCAGGAAGATCCCTTGAAAATGACTAAGTCTTTGTATTTATAGCAGAAGAGCTAAGAGAAGTCTCATTGAAAAGTGTGAAAAACACTATTGATGATGTCACAAGTCTGCCAAGACCATGCTGGTTGCCTCGTTTTGCGCGCTGGTCTTCTCCTTTGGCGGCTGGGCGGGTTTTTTCTTGTGCACTGCAGGGGAATTTTGCCGCCCTTATAGTGGGCGGTGATTTTGCCGCCCTTTACACGAACTTCATGTAGGAAAACCTGCCGACGTCGGCCGATAAGCTGCCGACGGCGGCAATCCTGCCGACGTCGGTTAAAGTAATCTGCCAACGTCGGTATACTTCTTCTCTGCACGGCAATTTCCCTTTCCCCGCCATGCGGCGGGGTTTTCCATTTTACCGCCATGGGCGGGCTTTTTCATTTCACCGCCATGGACGGGGTTTTCTGGTTTTTGTGCCTGTCTTTGTGCTGTCGACGTCGGCGGTTCTGCCGACGTCGGTCTCTGTAAGGTGCCGATGACGGCAGTATTGCCGACGTCGGCCGATGTCTTTTCTTTTCTTTGTGGGCGGCGAATTCGCCGCCCTCTGCATTTTCTTCGTAGACGGGCTCATTTTACCCGCCCTTGTAGTGGGCAGCAATTCTGCCGCCCTCTGCATTTTCTCTGCCTCTTTTTGGCTAAGTGTCAGACATTCCATTTTTTCCCCTTCTTCTCTTGCGGACGTCTGAAGACTCTGTCCTTTGCTGCCTATTTTTTGCAACGGCGCTGTCAAGAACCTGAAAGTGGACCTTGCAACCTGAAATGACCGGACCTGTGAAGCAGGTGTAGGAGGTGGCCGAGATTTTGCCTGAGGGGCAAAATTGGGTCAACAAGTAGTTACCTCATCCACATGCTAATGCATCAAATTCCTCCATAATGGAGATATTTGCAAGATTCAAGGATACACAAACTCTTAGAATTTTGAACAATTCCAAGAACATGGTGTCTTTATAATTCCTAATCTTTAGCCTTTACATATTATTCCATTTATTCAATCTAAAATCTTTTATTATCCTTTTAATTCCACTCATGGTTATAATGGTCACCATGAGTTAATCAAGAACATTCCACCTAACCTCCTAGATTTTGATGATGATGATGAGTTGAATGATATTATCCTCAAGATCAAAAATTCTATTTTATCCACTCATATTATCACCCAAATTCCTCTATTTTTTCAACCTCTATCCTATCAACCACCTATCAATGATATACCCATTGTCTTAACCAAGACTATAAATTATATCCATCACACATACTATGAAAATAAATCCATACCTACATGTACCATCAACTTGTATACATGTGACTATGATGATTTTTATGCCTTAGATGAGCCATTTTTAACTAGAATCATTGAAGATATAAGTGTTTAAATTATTTGTTATCACAATTATTTATTTCATTATTTTCATTCATCTTTTAGGATTTCTTCCTTTATAGTACCTAATACTAGTCTTCTTCCTATTTTTCATAGGGTAAATATGGATAACTCATATGATACACCTCAAATTATAGTATACCCCCTATAGATCATGCTCATGTATCATGCCATGACATATACTTACCACTTTGATATATATGAGGATCCTTATATTTTGCTTCTTCCATATATCTAGCTATTATTCTTAAACCATTTGCTCAACTAACCTCACTTTCAAATGAGCCTAGTCTAGATCTTACTCCCAATCTACCTTTAATTGTGCCTAGTTTTGTTTCTATTATAGCCTCACCTTCCCTTGGTTATGTCCTTATTCCTTTACCATAGATTGATCCCTTGCCCACCTAATGGGCCAATAGCCTAATTATTATATCCACAAAGCTATTAGTCATTATACAAAAGATTTCTAGTTATATCAATCACCCTCAGCTTCTCCTTCTACCTTTTAAGTTTTTAAGCCTAAAAATCCTACTAAAAAATTTATTTATTTATTTTATGTGACATATAACCACTCTTACACTCATTTATATAAACCTAGGTAGTAGATTTACACATTGCATCCAGACATTACTCAACCCAAAGATAAGGCTATACCTCCCTTGAGGCTATTACCATAATATATCCCTAAATATGTGGATGTATTTTATATTTTTCACTAGTGTGTTACACATCATGTTGATCAATTTCATGGTCTCCAATATCACTTTAATGATCACCCATATTCAACACCTGTACCAACCATTCCTACTTCTATAGGCCACCCATGCAATAAGGCTCATCCTTCTTTGTCGATGGCACCTCCTTCTCATCCCATAGATATTATTTCCATTCATAAATATATTCATCTCCCTAAGTTTACTATGTACTAGATCCCTCTTGAACATGATACTTCATCATCTACATCTACATTTTCATTTGAGGAGATTCAAAAGAAAGTTTTTGCATAACTTTCCTTGAGGATTGATGAGACTCTAGCTGCCATCAAAATTTATCTTCATAGATATGTTTTAGATGTCATGGATAATATTTATGGTTAAATTTATCAACATTTGTGAATAGATCATGGTGTTATTTCACATTGTTTTACATTATGATTTTAGATTGGTTTACTGATTCATTTTTATATATCTTATACACTTGACTCTATATCAAATCTAGTTTCACCTATCTATTTTACATGGATCATTATATTATTATTTATGTGTTTTATGATTTCATTTAATTTCCTCCCTATTATGTCTTATTATCATTATTTTCATGATTTTACACTTATTTTTATAATTTCACTTCTTTCATGGATTCTTTTTATTTTATAATGATTATTTGTTATCTTATCTCATAAAAAATCATATAATTACCATTTTGACTTGGTTATATAGACCTTGATTCCATTAGTAATATATCTACCATATGATCAATTATAAAATAAGAAATCTCATTATACTATTATTTACTGATCTACCTTGACATCCATTTATTAATTTATCTTACTTTCACATACTAAGCATACATATGGTTGAATCTTGAGTTTACATACTTATCCTTATTTGAACCAAAGTATAATGTTTTTTTGTGTGTATCAATTACATCACTCATGTCGGTTATTCCAAATTTGTGTGGAGGAGGAATCATAAAATCCATAAAAAGGTTAGAATCCAAATCATTTAATAAAAGGCAATCATCAAAATTTAACATAAAAATTCAAAAGTCTAATCACACTAAAATCCATGATCCATATCACATCTCTTATGTATAGATGAATCTAAAACTCCATAGTTGGCATCATGATAGAAATTAGGTCCATTAGGGTGCATTAGACTAGTAGATTGGGATAGGATAATTAAAAAAAAGTGCTACCTACTTTTTTCCATAAGTACCTAATCTTTACATTAGATTGATGACTCTATAAGAGGTCCTAAAAAATGGGGAACATGTTGTGGGAAGGTAGATCCATTTTAATTTTGTTGTTCATATAACCAACATGAGTTTATCTTAGTATCTCACCTATTTATATATAAAACTTTATTCTTATTGTCAATAGTTATCCTTTGTATTTTGATTATAACTAGACTCTTTGTATCTCTCCTTTGTACCTAGTATGACTTATATTTACTAAGGTATTATCATATATGCCTATGTCATGATTTTTAAATTCCCTCTTTCATTAAAAAATTCCTAATATTTCCCCTTGAGAAGTATTGTTTTTTTAACTAATCATTCCCCCTAAGTTTTCTCTTTATGAGTTGTAGTATAAGTCTATTGATAGGAGCAGACTCTCCTCACAAATTACCATAATAAAAAAATTTCTTATTACCATTCACCTCATTGGTGTTTTCATTTTGATTTTCAGTCTAAGACCATGGATAAGAATAGATCCTCCTAAAATATTACCACATTACAAACATATTTTTAATTCTTGCAGTTGTTTCCACCTCATTGGTGTTCCCTTTGTGAGTTATATTTTAAGACAATCAATAATACCAATCCCTACTTATAAAATATTCCAATACCTAGTTCATACTATAACAAAGTCATAATAAAATTACATGCTTTAAATTTGAGATAAGTGTGTTTGATTATGAGTTACATGTCATTGACATACTTTCCATCTTGATTTAGTATGTTTTATGTTTACTTAATAAGTCCTTCACTTTTATATTCTTATTTTATGATTGCAAGTATGTTATAAACCATTTTATTAAATTGATCATACTTTCCAACTTGAATTAGTGTGATTAATTTTATTTCCACTTTTTTTCAATATTTCCTACCTTGATTTAGTATGATTGACTAGATTAATTATTTGTTTGTTTTTATATCATTGCTTTTCAAGAGCCTTAAATATTATTATAATTTTTTACTTCCCAATTTGATATTGTATGGTTTTTATTTGTTTTAATTTGATGTAAATGTTGTACATGATTTGAAAACATTTATTACCCTTTATACCACTTTAGTTAATTATACTTATTCATATTTTGTTTTTACACATTTACCATTATGATATAGTGTGTATTTCATTTATTTTGATTAATTATACTCTTACAATTTTTTATTTTTTATTTTTTAAATTTTTAACCATGCATGTGTATCACATAATACTATAAAATAAAATATACATAACATATTTCCCATAATATAAACAGCAAAAGAAAAATACATGTGTTCGAAAGGAAATATATCCATGCATCTACATCCAAATCTAAGTACAACTCATAAGATCAATGAAATTTCAATATCAATATAAATACCATGAATTTTATATAGTAAAAGTACAAAAAATAATACCTATAGCTCTAAGGTTTTGCTTTATCATGTATGTCATATGCCCTAGACATGCTACCCATGGGCATCTATGACTGATCCCTCTGAATGGTACACTATAAAGAGACAACCTAGTATCTCAAGAAAATAACTTATCCTTGTATATTAGCCACCTAGGAATGTACCTATATGAGATATATCACAATATCCATGTGAATGAATGGATCTTGTGCTAAGCCTAATGGGCCTTAACCTCTCTAGCTCCAACCCTTGATAGTGATTATAACCCATCACCTCACACCTATAACTATTATGCAAACTATCTCATTAGTATAAACTAGCTCTCATGATCTAGGGTAGATGGTACGACATGATCATCCAAAGTGGTAGGATCATACAAAAACAACACCCCATACAAAATATCATGATGTGAAATCATAACTAGGGCTCCCCATTTGAACTCCTCTACAGTAGGATCTATAAAAATAGAAACAAAATATACAGCATATCAAACACACACACATATCAAAAAATTATATAAATTAAATTATTTCTCACTAGTGTGCTATCATCAACCAAAATCTCACCATATACTCACCCATCGAGTACTTCCTCCATTGGTTGCCTCTGCACTAATGAAAAATTAGGAGTCACTACCTAAGCCCACTATGGTATTGTTATCACTCTAGAGTGCACCCTGTTTGAAGATGTGTAAAACACACCCTCTATCTAGCTGATATAATTAGAAATTATTAGAGTTTTGGTGACTCTATGATGATAAGAACCTCTAGAGAGGGTTGGATCCCTTAAGTTTTATCTCTTAAATTTGATTTACTATGATTTTTTGGATGGAAAAGGGGAAGGGAAAATTGAAAAGAAATCCTATCTAATGGGGTGATTTACCTATATGTTTATTATTATTTAAAAGATTTTTAAAAATAATTAAGACACATATTAATCTAAAATAAAACTCTGCAACCAATCCTCAACATTAGTATTTCAAAAGAAGGCCTGAAAAGAGTTTGCAGGGCAAATTCAAATCCTAGCTCTTCAAATGACCCATAGAGGATGTGATTTTCATAGTATGTTTGGAAAGTACCTAAGAAAAGGTTAAGTATATTCAAATTGTATCCTAGTAACCAGTTAAATACACTCTATTTTGATCCAAAAAACATATGCAAAAAATCATCTTTATTTGATAAATGGTGTCAATTACAATTTCCTCTCTACTTAAAGAATTTCTCAGAAATAGCTTCAAAAAGATAATATAAAATTATAAAACCTTAAATAAATCCAAATTCACATGTAATATATAATTATTAGTCTTATTTTATTTAAATAATACTAAAATATTTAAAGGATTTAAAATCTTCCAATTCTTCAAAAACTGCATATTCTTCATTTTTATCATAAAATTAATAAGTGGTGGGCCCATGTTGAATTTTAAACCTTAATTGAATAAAAATAATTCCTTAAATTAGAGTATAAATCCATATTTAAAGTGATTTTATGTTATTAAAAGTCTTTATCTTGCATGAAAATCATGGGAGATGCATGAAACTAGTTAAACTAGTCAACCAAAGAGATTTGACCTTTAAGGACTAGTTAACTCAACTTGAGATCAAATTTAATTAATTTAAACTTTTTTATTTAATTTATAATGATATATATACTTAAAAAACATATATTCCATGTGTTAATTCTAAAATTAATTCATTTGATAGATTTTCAATGCCATTCTTCACTTGCTTGATTGACCAATTATGCCTAATAGCCTATATTAGTGCATTTTGAATCCATTAAACCTTAAATAATAAGAAATGAAACTTTAAATAACAAAAAAATCATAAAAATATTTGATTTTTATGAGAAAATACTTTCCATTTAGTCGATAGGGTTGACTAGGCCTATTTTGCTCCATTTTCTTGTAGACTGGCCATTTTGATAGAGCTATTTGGGATACTTATGAGATTAATTATGACCTAAATAAAATTTTAAGATGAATTAAAAGTTTTAGGATCTGATTTAAATTTATTATATTTCATTGAAGTGTCTCGTACTTCATTTTACTTACTTTTTTCCATTAAAAAATGTGATTTATGCCCTCATCCATACATCTACATGCATAAAATTGATATTTATATAATCCTATCTGAGTTTAATTGTAAATTTGAAAAGTTTTAAGGTTTATTAAATAGTATATTATGTAAATAAACTCAACTTTTTGCAAAACTAGTTTTTTGAGGGTTTATGCAGGCTTTGAAGCTGAATTTTCAAAATAATGGTGCTTGAAGTAATGACCTAAAAAACCAAAAAAATTTAAATTTATTTGTATAAAAATTATCCCCAAAACATTATTAAAAATATTGGGTTCCAATTTAAAATATATAAAAAGTTACCATGTGGAGAATTCTACCTGTGGGGTTTTGATGCATTCTGAGCTTCCTGCACTCTTAATAATTGTTCATAAATAAAAAACACTAAAATGGTATAAATTTTTAATTAATAATAATTTAATATCAGTACTAAAAACATAATAATATCATTCATCTAAACTCCACATGTGTTGAAATATATGAGCATCTAAATAGGAGGCTAGGAAGGGTGTCTAAAACTAAAAAATGAAAATTTCACCAAAATACAAATAAATCTTAAAATTATTCAAAATTATTGAAAAAATAATCATGGAGTCTGTGACATTCTATAAAAACACTTTGAAAACATATGTTTCTTAAAAATTCAAAAAACCCTTTTTTGGCCATTATGCTTGTTTGCTTGCAAAAGCCTGTATGAGCATGGTTTGCTTAAAATTTAGAGTTTTGAAACTTTTTAAAGGTATTATTATAATTTAAAAACACCATAAAATGATGTTAAAACTTTTACCTAGACTTATAAACCTCTGTGGCACTCCAAAATGATGTCTACTCTAATGATGATCTCCAACAGACATGCTGAGGATTGTTACAAAATATAAAGTATCTCCAGTCATCTAATGGACATGAAACTTTTTTAAAAAATTCCCCAAATCATGATGAACTTGTGTACAAAATTTTAGGTCCTCAAATCACCTGTAACTCCCAAAAAATTCAATTTTATCTCAAAATTGATCCCTATGCATGGATTGTTTACATATTTGAACTAGACAATGCTCTTTTAGAAATGACAGTGACCCATTTATAATACACTTTTGATGATTTTTTCCAATATTAGTGATTTTATGCCACAATTGATCATTTTTACTTTTTGTAAATGGATATTAGTGATATTTAGAAAAGTTTCAAATGACAAGGTTAGTAATTTGACCTTGACAAGTCAAATTACTAACAATTTTGGTGACTTTCAGGGGTTAACCAGCCTAATGGTCAAATAAATATGAAATTTTGGCTATGAAAAACTTGGATATACATTTAAATAGGAATATTTTTGTGAACAAAAACACAACAAGATAACTGACACAAACAACAAGTGCACGTGTGCACTTAGAGGAAAGGATGACAACAACTAAGAAAAAAAACAACACTAAAAGCATGTGTGGATATGCACTTAGAGAAAATAACAAAATTTATTATATTATGTACAAACTAACCTCCACCTTTCTAGTCCTCTTAGATTAAATGGAAAACTATTTGATGCAGTATGGAACTTTGAAACATATTTGCTTCCTTTTGATAGCTCTCTTCTACAAATAGGAGCACTTATATATTCATATCTTCTAGATGATGCAGATAGGACTCTAATTTCCATTCTTATGATTATGGATTGAAGATATGGATCTAGGATCCAATCATCTTCCTCCCATATTCTCCTTTGTTGCATCAAAAGTGCTATCTCTACCTCATTCATAGGTTGATCATGATTTGACACATTCTCATTCAATGATTGTACAATTAAGCTAGTATACATGGATTGATGTCTTCATTTGACTCCATTTGAAGTTGTACTTAAAAATTATTTATATCCTTGGTAAGCATCCAAACATGTCTCTAATATGACTTTAATTTCTTCTTGATGAATAGCTATAATAGTACTCTTTACAAGACATTCATCAATATCCACTTGGGTGGAGATGGACCATCAAATTTTACACAAAAAATCTCTAAGTGATCACAAAAGGATTCTTCATCATAATCAATGAAAAATACATGAAATTCATCAATATTATTACCATTTGAAACATGTTGATCACGTGTTTCTACCTTTTGGATGAATTCAAATGAAATTTCTTGATCTACTACACTTATCTCTTCTTCATTAGGAATATTATCCATTTCAACAATGGCTCTATGTGAGTTGTATTCATGGCTAACTTATAAGGAAATATTTTTTCATACTCTATCTATCTCAGATACCATAAACTCTTGATTAAACTCTTGGATCACCTTGACCTCACCTTGTTGCACTTTTTCTTAAATGGCTTTTCATAAAGGAAAGGATTTATACTTTTGAGGAGGAAGGGATGAATGCTGAAAGATCTCTTGATTGAATTCAACATCCTAAATGATGCATGATTTTTCCTCTTTTTTTCTTAATTACATGATTTGGTTCAAATATGGGAAAGATAAAGGCTCTTTTTTTACCTTTTGACTTTGGTTCTCTTCCCATTTTCTTGTCTTCAACTCCAACTCTCTGATCTACTTATCAATATTTTGTTGGAATATCTTCTCTTTAAAGTAGTCAGTGATCTCAATAATAAGATGTGCCATAACAATCTCCTTCTTTCTTTGATAGTTATCTTAGATAGCACACTAATAATGAAAGGTCTGAGAAACATATGAAGAATTTGGAAAACTCAAAGGGGCTCTTGGAATGGTCTCTTGAGAAGGAATGGATGGCATATAATAAGAGTGAGGCTAAACCTATTGTTCTTTAAGGCCTTTTAGTTTGTATTCAATACTTTGAATGTAACCACCTACATACTTCATCTCACCAGTGAGATTACCATAATTTTCCCTTTCAATAGGTGCTTATTGATCTTTTATTTTATATAAAGAATACCTCTCATAATGGATTAGGTGAGTAGGGGTATCTTGGCCATAATAGCTCTGAGTACAACTCTAGTACATGTTTTTCAAGGATCATTGAAGTTTGCTTAAGTGATGGTATGGATTGGGTAGATGAAAAATGGCCATGATTAGGTTGGATAAATGGGTAGGATGTCTCATGATAAGATTTATAAGGGGTAGTATTATGATGGAATGGTTGTTTATATGGAGGATTAGGGTAGTACTTTTGCATATATGATTGATATAGATCATCATACTCCTAGTGAAGATCATAGTGTGGTTGGTCATACTAATCATAGTGAAGATAATACGTATTCATATTGAAATAATTCATTTGATACCATTAGTAAGAAAAATACTAAAATTAATCAATATTTAAATAATAATTGATATTCAAAACTATATTTTAGTGCTTGAAAGTTGCATTAATCTTATGAATGCCTATAAAGGCTAGTGTGTAGAATGATGTCCCACCTAGTGTGCCAAAAATTATTATCACTTTAGAGTGCACCCTATTTGAAGATGTGAAAAGTAAACCCTTAATCTAGCTAACACAATGGGAACTTCTTAGAGTGTGGGTGACTCTATGATGAGAAGAACCTCTAAAGAGGGCTGGTTCCCTTTAAATTTATCAATTATATCTGAACTACTATGATTTTTTTGCATGAAAAGGCAAAGGAAACTGAAATAGAAAATCCTATCTAGTTGGGTGATGCACCTAAATGATTGATATTCTATGAAATATTTTGAAACTTAGTAATATAAACATATGAATCTAAAAGAAAACTCTACATTCAATCCTAACTATAAGTGTTTCAAAAGAAGGACTGAAAGAAGTTTGTAAAAAAAACTTTTATTCTTAGCTCTTCAACTGACCTGTAATTTCATATTAGGTGAGGAAAGGACCTGAAAAAAATGGATATATATCTCACTTATATTCTAGTACACAATCAAAAATACACTTTATTTTGATAAAAAAACATATGCAAAAAATATTCTTTATTTGATAAATGGTGTCAATTACAATTTCTTCTCTGCTTCAAGAAATTCCTTAAAAATGGCTTGAAAAACATAATATATAAGTATAAAACCTTAACTAAATGAAAATTCAAATGAAAAATATAAGTATTAGTCTTCTTTGATTTAAAATGAAACTAAAATCCTTTTATAAAATTAAATAAAGGCTATAAAATCTTTTAATTCTTTAAAAATTGCATGTTCTTCATTTTTGGCATAGAATTGAGAAGTGGTGGGCTCATGTTGACTTTCCTTGAATGAAAATCACGACATAAATTATAATATATCTCCATATTCAAAGTGATTTTAAGTTCTTGAAAGTCTTTATCTTGCATGAAAAGCATGGGAGATGCATGAAACTAGTCAAACTAGTCAACTGAATAGATTTGACCCTTAAGAAATAGTTAACTCAACTTGAGCTCAAATTGCATGAATTGAAGCTTAATTATTGTATAATTATATATCCACTTGAAAAAATATGTTCAATGTGGTAATTCTAAAATTAATCCATTTGATAGATTTTCAATGCTATTCTTTACTTACTTGATTGACCAATTAGGCCTAATAGCCTATCTTATTACATTTGGACTCCATTAAACCTAAAATAATAAGATATGAAACCTAAAAAAATAATAAATTTCACATGAAAAACAATTATTCATCACCAAAATATTTTATTTTGATGAGAAAACACTCACCATTCAGTCAACAGGGTTGACTATGCCTATTTTGCTAAATTTTCCTATAGACTGGCCATTTTGATTGAGCTGGTTGGGGCACTTATGAGATGATTTATGTCCTAAATATAATTTTAGGATGAATAAAATTTACTAGGCTTTGATATCCATTTGTTATATTTCATTGAAGTGTCTTGTACTTCATTTTACATGTTTTTTTCCACAAAAATATATGATTTATGTCCTCATCCATATATTTGCATGCATGAAATTGATATTTATATAATACTCTATAAGTTTACTTGGAATTTTAATAGGATTAATATTGATTAATTATTATTTAGTGGAAATAAAATTACTTTTTTCAAAACTATTTTTTTGAGGGTTTAGGCAAGCTTTGAAGCTAAATTTTTAAAATGATGGTTCATGAAGTACAGACCTCCAAATCCCAAAAATTTGATATTTATGTGTATAAAATTAACCCCAAAAACATCCCTAAAAATATTTCATTCATATTCAAAATATATAAAAAGTTACCAAGTGGAGAAGCCTACCTGTGGGGCTTTGATTGTATTTTGAGTTGCCTACACTATTAATGATTTTTAATAAAGCAAAACCAATAAAATTTTCTAAATTTTTCATGAATTATAATTAAATATTATTAATCAAACATACTAATATAATTCATTCAAAATCTACACGTGGTGAAATATATGATCATCTAAATAAGAAGCTAGGAAGGGTTTCTATAACTAAAAAAATGAAAATTTCACCAAAATGAAAATAAGTCTTAAAATTCTTCAAAATTATTGAAAAATCATCATGGATTATTTACCATGAAATAAAAACACTTTGAAAGCATATTTTTGTTGAAAATTCAAAAAACCCCTTTTTGGCCTTTATACATGTTTACTTGCAAAAGCTTGTATGAGCATGGTTTGCTTAAAATTTAGATTTTTTACACTCTTTAAAGGTCTAATTATGATTTAGAAACATCAAAAAATTATTATAAAACTTTTACCTAGACTTAAAAACCTATGTGGCAATGTAGAATGATGCCTACTATAATGGTGATCTCCAATGGACATGGAGAGGACTATTATGAAATAGAAAGTATCTCCAATCATCTAATGGACATGAAATTTTTTAAAAGTTTTCCTCAAATAATGATGACCCTATGTAAAAAATGTGAGTTCTTGAAACCACATTTAGCTCCCAAAATGTTCATTTTTCTCTCAAAATTGATCCTTGTGCATGGATTGTCTGCATATTTGAACTTGACAATGCTCTTTTTGAAATGAAAATGACCCATTTACAATACATTTTTTATGTTTTTTAACCATAATTAGTGATTTTATGCCATAATTGATTAGTTTGATCTAATCTAAAAGGATATTCATGAGATTTAGGAAAGTTTCAAATGATAGGGGTAGTAATTTGACCTTGACAGGTCAAATTACTAACAATTTTGGTGACTTTCAAGGGTTGACCAACATTCTGGTCAAAAAAATATGAAATTTTGGCTATGAAAAACTTGGATATACACTATAATAGGAATATTTTCATAGAGAAAGACACAACAAGACAATTGACACAAACAACAATAAGTGCACGTGTGCACTTAGAGGCAAGGACAATAACTTGGAAAAAAAAAAATAACACTGAAATCAGGTGTGGATATACAATTAGAGAAAATATAAAAAGGTAGTTTATTATGTATAAACTAACCTCCACCTTGTTGGTCCTCTTGGATCAAATATAAAACTATTTGATGCACTATAGAACTTTGAAACGTATTTATTTCCTTTTGATAGCTCTCTTCTGCAAATAGGAGCATATGTTCATATCTTTTGGATGATGTATCTAGACCTCTAAATTCCATTATTGGGTGTATGGATTGAAGAT
Organism: Torreya grandis; assembly: GCA_037957365.1. Classification (NCBI taxonomy): domain Eukaryota; kingdom Viridiplantae; phylum Streptophyta; class Pinopsida; order Cupressales; family Taxaceae; genus Torreya; species Torreya grandis. The sequence continues at coordinate 275,981 of JARHVA010008424.1, forward strand.
ATAGATCTAAGATCTACTCATCTTCCTCCCACATTCTCCTTTGTTGCATCAAAAGTGTTATCTCTACCTCATTCATAGGTTGATCATGATTTGACACATTCGTATTTAATGATTATATTGACAATTTGGTGACTTTCAAGGGTTGACCAGCATTATGGTCAAAAAAATATAAAATTTTGGCTATGAAAAAATTGGATATACACTAAAATAGGAAGATTTTTGTAGAGAAAGACACAACAAGACAATTGACACAAACAACAATAAGTGCACGTGTGCACTTAGAGGTAAGGACAACAACTAGGAAAAGAAAAAACAACACTGAAAGCATGTGTGGATATACACTTAGAGAAAATATAAAAAGGTAGTTTATTATGTATAAACTAACCTCCACCTTGTTGGTCTTCTTGGATCAAATAGAAAACTATTTGATGCACTATAGAACATTGAAATGTATTTATTTCCTTTTGATAGCTCTCTTCTGCAAATAGGAGCATATGTTCATATCTTTTGGGTGATGTATCTAGACCTCTAAATTCCATTCTTAGGTGTATGGATTGAAGATATAGATCTAAGATCTATTCATCTTCCTCCCACATTCTCCTTTGTTGCATCAAAAGTGCTATCTCTACCTCATTCATAGGTTGATCATGATTTGACACATTCTCATTTAATGATTATATTGATAATTCAACTAGTATACCTAGATTGATGTCTTCATTTGACTCCATTTGAAGTGGTATTATGTCAAAGTCTTTATATCCTTGATAATAATCCAAACATGGCTATAATATGACTTTAATTTCTTCCTAATGAATAGCTGCAATAGTACTCTTTATAAGACATTCATCAATATCCACTTGGGGTGGAGATGTACCATCAAATTTTGCACAAAAACTCTCTTAAGTCATCCCAAAAGGCTTATTCATCATGATCAATGGAAAAGATATGAAATTCATCAATATTCTTACCATTTGAAACATATTGATCACATATTTATACTTTTTGGATGAAGTCAAATGAAATTTCTTGATTTGTTGTACTTGTCTCATTTTTATCAGGAATATTCTCCATCTGAGATATGGCTCTATGTGAGTTGTCTTCAAGGCTTCCTTATAAATAAATATTTTTTAATACTCTATCTATCTCAACTACTAAAATCTCTTGAGAATCCTCTCATAACTCCTCTTAGATCACCTTGACCTCACCTTGCTGTACTTTTTCTTAAATAGATTTCCATGAAGGAAAGGGTTTAGGCTTCTAAGGAGGAAGGGATGAAGGTTGAATGATCTCTTGATTGAATTCAACATCCTAAATGATGCCTGATTGCTCCTCTTTCTTGCTTAATTACATGATTTGGTTCTAAGATGGGAAAGTTAAAGGCTCTTTTTTGACCTTTTGACTCTGGTTCTCCTTCTCTTTTCTTATCTTCAGTGCCAACTCTCTAGTCTAATTATCAATATTCTCTTGGAATATATTCTCTTTCAAGTGGTTAGTGATCTCAATAGTAGTCTATGCCATAACAATCTCTTTATTTATTTGAGAGTTCTCTTGGATATAACTCCATGAAGGGAAGGCCTAAGAAACATATGAAGAATTCGGTAAACTCAAAGGGGCTCTTGGAATGGTCTCTTGAGAATGAATGGATGGAATATAATAAGAGTGAGTCTAAACCTATTGTTCTTTAAGGCCTTCTATTTTGTCTTCAATAATTTGAATGTAACCACCTACATCCATCATCTCACTAGTGAGATTACACCAATTTTCCCTCTCAATAGGTGCCCATAACTCTTTTATTTTCTATAAAGAATATCTCACATAATGTATCAAGTGAGTAGGGTTATCTTGGCCATAATATCTCTATGAGTACATCTCTAATGAATGATTTTCAAGTCTCACTAAAGTTAGTTTAAGTGTTGATATGGATTGGGTAGATGCAAAATGGCCATGATTAGGTTGTTTAGATGGGTACGATGGATCATGATAAGACTAGTAAGGGGTATTATTATGATGGAATTGTTGTTTATAGGGGGGATCAGGGTAATACTATTGCATATATGAATGATATAGATCCTCATACTTCTGGTGAGGATTATATTGTGGTTGGTCATATTGATCATAGTGAAGATAATATGGATTCATAATGAAACAAGCCATTTGGGAACATTAGTAAGCCAGATAATAAAATTAATCAATATTAAAATGATACCTGATGTTTACAAATATCTTTTAGTGCTTGAAAGTTGCATTGATCTTCTGAATGCCTCCAAAGGCTAGTGTGTAGAATGATGTCCCACCGGGTGTGCCAAAAATTATTATCATTATAGAGTGCACCCTATTTGAAGATGTTCAAAGCACATCCTCAATCCAAATAATAAAATGGGAAATTACAAGAGTGTGGGTGACTCTATGATGAGAATAACCTCTTGAGAGGGCTGGTTCCCTTTAAATTTATCAATTATATCTAAACTATTGTGATTTTTTGGATGAAAAGGGGAAGGAAACTAAAATAGAAAATCCTATCTAATTAGATGATGCACCTGAATGATTGATATTATTTGAAATATTTTTGAAACTGAGTAATAAACACATATGAATCTGAAATAAAAGTTTGCATTCAATCCTAAACATAAGTGTTTCAAAAGAAGGCCTGAAAGAAGTTTGGAAAACAAACTTCTTTTCCTAGCTCTTCAAATGACCTATAGAGGATGATATTTTCAAATTACATGAGGAAAGGACATTAAAAAATGGTATAAATATCTCAATTATATGATGATACACAATTAAAAATACACTCTATTCTTATCCATAAAAAAACATATGCAAAAAATCTTCTTTATTTGATAAATGTTGTCAATTACAAGTTTTTCTCTACTTTAGGAAATCCCTTTAAAATAGCTTCAAAAAGCCAATATATAAGTCTAAAACCTTAAAAAAATTGAAATTAACATGTAAATTATAAATACTATTCTTATTTTAGTTAAAATAACACTAAAATACTTTTACAAAATTAAATAAAAGATTTAAAATCTTCTAATTCTTCAAAAATTGCATGTTCATTTTTGGCATAGAATTGAGAAGTGGTGGGCCCATGTTGAATTGTAAACCTTTCTAAAATTAAAACCATGAGATAAATTAGAATATAAATCCATATTAAAAGTGATTTTAAGTTCTTTAAAGTCTTTATATTCCATAAAAAGCATGGGAGATGCATGAAACTAGTCAAACTAGTCAGTCGAAGAGATTTGACCCCTAAGGACTAGTTAACTCAACTTGAGCTCAACTTGCATGAATTGAAACTTGTGGATTGACTTGATAATTATATATCCACTTAAAAAAAATATATTCCATGTGGTAATTCCAAAATTAATTCATTTTATATATTTTCAATGCCATTCTTTACTTGCTTGATTGACCAATTAGGCCAATTAGGCCTAATAGCCTATCTTCTTGCATTTGGAATCAATTAAACCTACAATAATAAGCCATGAAACTTTTATAAAAAAAAATAAAACTTAAAAACAATTATTCATCACCAAAATATTTGGTTTTTATGAGAAAACACTCACCATTCAGTCAACAGGGTTGACTAGGCCTATTTTGCTCCATTTTCCTGTAGACTAGCCATTTTGATTAAGCTATTTGGGAAAATTTTGGTATTTTTTATGACTTAAATAAAATTTTAAGAAGAATAAAAAATATTATGATTTGAGATCCATTGATTATATTTGATTGAAGTGTCTTGTACTTCATTTTACATGTTTTTTCCACAAAAAAAAGGATTTATGTCATCATCCGTAGATCTACATGCATATTGATATTTATAGAATCCTATATAATTTTTATTGAAATTTAATTTTTTTGACCATGGAAATAAAATCAAATTTTTGCAAAACTAGTTTTTTGAGGGTTTATGCGAGCTTTGGAGCTGAATTTCAAAATTACGGTTCATGAAGTAAACCTAAAATAACAAAAAATTTACATTTATGTGTATAAAATTTACCCTCAAAACATCCCTAAAAATATTGGGTTCCCATTCAAAATATATAAAATTTACCATGTGAAGATATCTACCTGTGGGGTTTTGACTGGATTCTAAGATACATAGACTCTTAATTATTGATGGTATAAATTTTTCATAAATTATAATTAAATAATATTACTCAAATCATTCTAATATCATTCATCCAAAAACAATGGTGAAATATATGAGTATCTCAACAGGAGGATAGGAAGTGGTCTAGAACTAAAAAAATATTTTTAAAATGAAAATAACTCATAAAAATTATTTAAAAAATCATCATGGAGTCTATATCATGCTCTCAAAACACTATAGACATTTTTGTTGAAAAAAAAACTCCCCTTTTTGGCCTTTATACATGTTTGCTTGCAAAAGCCTATATGAGCATGGTTAAATTTAGAGTATTTAAAATCTTTAAAGGTCTGATTATGATGTATCATAAAATAAAACTTTTAAGATAGAAACCTCCGTGGCACTCCAAAATGATGCCTACTCTAATGGTGATCTCCAACAAATATGATGAGGACTATTTCAAAATATCATGTATCTTAAATCATCCAATGGACATGGATTTTTTTAAAAATGTTCCTCAAATCAGACCCTATTACAAAATTTGAGGTCTTGAAACCACTTGCATCCCAAAAAGTTTAATTTTCTCTCAAAATTGATCCATGTGCATGGATTATTTGTATATTTAAACTTTAAAATGCTATTTGATAGTGCCCCCAATATATTTTTTATTTTTTATTTACCAAAACTAGTACTTTATGATAAATTTTATTGGTTTGACCTGTTGTAAAGGGATATTGGTGAGATTTAAGAAAGTTTCAAATGATAAGGGTAATAATTTGACCTTAACAGGTCAAATTACTAACAAGTAATCTACTCGGTCAGCTCTCTATAGACCAATTATGTGTTGGAAAAACTTTATGATCCCCCTCCATGATATATAGCTCATGTGTCTCCTTGAGTTGATGATGTCTCTATCTTCAGTGAGCTTGCAATAACCACCTCCACCATTGTTGTTGTCTCTAAAATGCTCCCTCCTATCCTGAATCCAAATTATTCCTATACTTGATACCTCTTAATTCCATGCCTAATCATCCCATGTTTTATCTCATTGAGCCCTAATCATTGGTATCTTAATATGTACACCTCCACCTCCTCTCCCTCTTGGCTCTCTAGCATGTAGTGCCAAAAAAACATGCACTACTATAGGGGTCATTAGATGAGGAAGTTATATCTATATAGGTACATGAGTCACTATATTAGGCTCCACCCATGAATTATAGTGGCTTATAATATGCATATTTTTCAAACCTATAGTAATGGTATCCCAACTTAGCCATATAATAGCTATGTGAGTACACAGATGCCATACTATCTACCTTTGTGTGGTAATCTACTATGATGGAACATAGGACATGCCATGCACTATATGGTCCTACCATCATCGAATGACTTGAGGTAGCCTATCATTTACTATATGGGGTAACCTAGTTAGTTGATACATAGGTAATATCTCATATATCCATGCACTTAAAATAATAATAAGTCCCATAGTTTCTATCCCTAGGACAACATCCCATACATATCATGCATGGGCTATACCCATATGATATAACCAAGATTAGATAACCCTCCTTGATCTAAAATTTATTAGCATAAGGATATCGCACACAATGGTACCTTGGAATTTGACTTGTGATAGAGCACTCATGTTATCACAAGCCCTATCATGGTCTTTTAGATATCTAGAATAGATGCAAGATAAACATAAAAAAAATCATGCATAACCCAAGATTTATCCTATCCAATAATGTATCCTAATATGCTAAGACTCATCTCTCATCTTCTAACTCTGGTGTATCACAAATCACTGACATCCTATTTATAAGAATCCCAAGCAATGCATGGACATCATTCAAGGTGATTGACACCTCTATGGTATCCCCCTCTACCTCCTATATAAAAGTGTTGGTAAATAATTCCCATGCTCTTAGGAACATGATAATGAGATCAAAACTCAGTGGGATCCATCTCATATCCATAATTCCTCTCAAGCCTAAGGTGACAATTCTAACCCTATTCACATTTACGAACCACTCTAATAGATCTGGTATCTAGGAAACATATATTAGGCACTAAAATCTCTAACATCTCCATAAAATATCAAACAATAAAGTATTTATTAGATATCAATGTCATAATAATTAAAATACATTCTTAAATATTCTAAAAAATATAAAAATTAACTAGTTCATCAGCTTGTTTGATCTTTTTTTCTTATTTGTATACATAATTAACCTATTTTTTACTAAATTGGCCCTATCATAGTCTTACCATACTACATCATTCCATTGGTATGTAGCCAACCTTTTCCTTTCAAATTTTAATATCAAACTTCTAATACATAGTCAACCTCATTTGTCAAACTATATTAGCCACATGGTACAAACTACATCAACCAGAGGGTACTATGTTAGCCATATTCCTTTCTCAAACTATATTTGCCTATTTATACATAGTCAACCATCTTCAGTGATACTATATGGGTCAATTACTATGCAATCAGCCCCCTATTTTTATCTCACCTTAAAAACTAAGTTGATTGGGTCAACTCTATTCTTAGTTTACAATGTCTTTTTGACTATTTACCATAAATTCCATAGGCATTTATGGGTTTGACCTTTTCCTACCCAGTACCCTATTCTAACCTTAGTTTACCAAAATATTTCCTAGGGTCAGTTTTAGTGTTATGATTTTGCCTACCATCCATTCTTATTTATTTAACTTAATGTTAATTAAAAATTCTATTTTTTTTGAAATTAATGATTTCTTGCCTACAATGTGCCCACTCTAGATGTTATGCATCCTTCACATCATAACTATCATCTCCTCACCATAGTCTCTATAGGTTAACACTAGGTCTCTCAGATAAATATTTTCCCAAAATAGTAAAATAATAAATGAATTGATTTTCACCCTATTTATATTTACTATTCCAAATTATTTACCATCAGATTCTATTTTTAAACCATATTTTTATTTTTACTATCTCTTTTTCCAAACTGAAAGATGTTCTAGAATCCTTACATTGTAGAGAAAATCTTTTCACAAATTTACATGTATAGTTTTGCAAAACATTGATATTTTCAACCTTAGAATATTGTTAAAACTAATAACATCATTATAGTTTCACCTAATGTTCCCTACAGTTGCAAGACACCTTTACATTTATTTAACTTCATTCCTTATCTACAACACTTTATTGTAAGGTACAATGGGAATGTGTGTGTGAATGAAGATTCTTTATGAATATTGAGAAAGACTAGTTAATATTGAGAAATAATGGCTATTTTTCATGTTTAGGATAAGTTTAAACTGGTATTTATGTGAACAAAGGATTTAATTTATGTAAACTTTTCATTTGCCCAAAGAAAACCCTATTATTTGCTTCATAATGGTTATTATAGCAATTTATTGTAGCTTCAACATTATGTTGTGTTTTCTATGTTATTTTCTAGAAGCACCATCTCATGTTACATGTATTTGACACATGAGACTGATTGGTGAGCACAATATTGACTTTTAGGGATTAATAAGTATAATCATAATATTTTCAAACTTTATTAATTACTATTTTTTTCTCAAAATGAGTTTTTTTAATAACCCATAGAGTCTCAATCTCTCTAAGTGTACACCTTAGAGGGTGCATTGGAAAATGGACAAGGTGTTTGTAGGGATAATTAGAACAGGCTTAAAGAAGAAAGTACAATTCCATACAAAACAACCTCAGGAGATTTTCCAATATGTTATTGGTGGTTCACAAAACTGTTGTCCCCTCTACCACAACTTTATATCTACACAACCATTTTTATAGTTTTACCTAATGTTCCCATACATTGGACACCTTTACATTTATTTAACTTCATTCTTATCTACAACACTTTGACACCTCTTATTATAGTTTATTTACTTCAACATTATGTGTTTCTATGTTATTTTCTAGAAGCACCATCTCATGTTACACGTATTTGACACGTGATGAGATTGATTTGGGGAATATGTATACACATAATATTTTCAAACTTTATTAATTCAACACCTTATTCAGCCCTTACCTAAGTCCCCTATACCACAACTTTATATCTACACAACCATCTCCCATATACTTATCTAATCTTTGACACCTCACTTACACACTCCCTTGTAATTTCACCATCTTATTCAGCCCTTACCTAAGCCTAAACCCCCATCAGCCTAGGCCAACCCTGTATTCTAATTACTATTTTTGAATTATAGGTCTAGGTCAGCCTTAGCCAACCTAGACTAGGACCTTACTTGCTTTCATAAATTAAAAATATAGGGTTGAATTAGGTTTATATTATCATCTAAACTTTCATAAATGTTTAGGGTTTTATTCAACTATATATACATACTCATTTCACCATTTATCAGAGAGGGAAGAGAAGAAGAAGAAGATTATATTTTGCATCTGTTTATCCACCATTCTACTTAAGGATAATTTCTTAAGAATCCAATACTTATTTTGGAGATATGGATCTTATCTTATGAAGAATTATTTTGGATACATAGAGAATTTTCATAGCTTAGGGATGACTTATTTTTGTTATCCATACATACCACAACAACCTCTTGTGAATCACCTAGGCCATGGGAGAGATTGAGGCTCTATGGGTTCATCTTCAAAGGTAAGTATTACTAAATTTGTTCTTCCTTTGTTAAAGTATATAAATTACCATTTATAATTCTCTCCCATGCATTAGGATTTCCTATACATTGACTTTAGTATAGATATTCTATGCATGTTTATTTTTTATGTATTACCCCCACTAGATTATATTTTACTTTAATTTATATGTACTTCAAGAATATGACAACATAGAACCTAGATAGGGTTATTACATTGTGTTAGTTGAATAGAGGCTTTAGAACCCTCTATAGTGATGATATTATGATAAGAGACCCCTTGGTTAGGTCTAGTAGATCCATCTTGGTCATGACCACAAATGTCTAAATGTATTAGCATATAGAAGTGTAAATAGTATTAATCTTCTCTAAGATAGGATTGATTAATATGTTAGTTTCATTTTCATTTGTATATAGTCTCTATGTGATTTGATAAATAAAGTGTCATAACTCAAAGGGTAATAAAGAAGAAATCATTGAACAAAAGTACAAAGGAGGATAATGACTTTGAATAAAGATAAAACTTGTTTCCTTTGGCTAAAAAATCCCAAAAATATTCTAAATGACCCCAAAAAATATACAAAGGATTTTTTTATCTTTTGTCAATAAAACTAGGGAGGATATACAGGGGTTGTATAGGAGTAAGGAGTAAGCACATTATAATCTACTATAGAGACAAATCATCCATGCCCCTCAAAAAATTGTAAAGTGTCTAGAGTGAAACCATAAGGCTTTATAAAATGTTAAATAATATTGGAATCTCTAGGGATGAGAGTCAACTAGAGAGAGTGAAGGTGCTAAAACTATGTAACTAATTAAAAAAAAATCTAAAAAATGCTTATCCTTATGTTTTAGTGTGTAAGAAGTAGTGCATTCAATTATTTGAATCTAATGTCCTCCCAATATGTTGCATGGGATTTATGTTATGTAATTTAAAAAAGTGATGTTGCCTTTAACTAGAATACATAGATGAATATTTTTATATGATATTTTTAAATATAAGAGAATGAGGACTTAGTGATCTTAAGAGATATGAGGTTCATAGATGTGACAATATCTATTGGGCAACTAGTAAATAAGCCCAATTTTTAACACTTTTTAAAACAACTACCAACAGATTTAAGGAAGAAGTTGAAGGAACCATATAAAAATATAATTATGAGATTATATAGTTTATATAGTTTTCCAAATATAGAGTAACTAAGGCTGAAGCCCTTGGAGTGGAATTTAAGATGTCAAAATCAAAGTATACAAGGTTGATGGCTGAATCCATCAAACTAATTAAGCTTCACTGCTCAATTTTGATATTATCAATAAAGAGTTTAAAACAACACATGCATTATTCAATAAACTAAAAGACATAAAGATAACTTAGCAGTTATAACCAAGAACATATTCAACGACAAGTTATGCCACATCATTATAAGGTCCTCAAATTTATAGATATTTAGTAATGCATACTCCAATAGGGCCGATTTTGACTCCTCAAGAGGATACAATAACTACTTCTATTTATAAAACTATCACACAACCATTTTAAATTAATTTAACTACCACATTATCACCACCTTAAGTATGTATATATATTTTTATGTTTAAATTAAGTTAGGATGAATGGTTCTAAATTTATTTGTCATATATATTTTATTTTGGTCAAAGAATACTATTTATGTATACACTTTTGTAAAATCATGCTTTGTATGATTTTGACACCCAATTCTATTAATGGAGATGTAAATTTAGACTTCATTTGGAGGATGAGGCATCCCATCCCCAAGCCTATATATATTTTTATCCTCCCAATCCTAAAAGGAGGAGAGTTTTAGCTATTAAGACTAATAGGAAATTTTGAGGATTATTTTGTAATTAGTCTTGATGTGAAAATCTCATTCTTCTCCAAACTTGTGAATATTGTAATAAGTTACATCGAACTTTTATTTTAGTATTTTGGCTGTGTATGAGTACTTTTAGATAAATTTTTTCACATTGTTTAGTTAATAAATTGAACTCTTTTGTGTAATAATCATAATCTTCCTTTGTAGATGTGTAATTATAATCTTGAAAATTTAGAAACCTATGATTATATATGCTAAAGTTCATTGTATTCTTTTTCCCTTTGACTCTTAATTATGTTCGATTTTTTATGTACTTAAATTAGCTTGAAATAAACATTGTTACCCAATTGCTTGTCTATCCTTTATTACAAGAGCTAATTTACAAAGGTTTCATCTTGTTTGATCTACATACCTTATTTCTTACCCTAACTTTCCTTACTGTTTTGAGTTTCTTTTGATCCTACTAACCTTAGGTTAGATTCATCACCAATCCATCTATCTCAATTATATATATATTCATATGATATACAAACTATCCAAGGTAAACAAATATTATGCTCAACACTATTCTACAAATAGGTTGTTTATAAAACCTAATACCCCATAACTCATTGCTTAAAGTGAATATTCATTCAATGGTCCTAAAATGTTATGGGATACCACATAAGGTTCCATAGTGTGCATAAAACCTACATTAACATGTATTCATATGGTGCTAGAAGGAGGGATTGAACCTCCACCTCTATTTATTTGAAAAAATCACTTCAATTATACTAGATATACTCATAATATTAACAAAGTCCACCTTAGATTCTAAATTTATATGCCCAACTTTAGAAATATGTATAAAAGTTAGGTCAAATAAATGTGTCTTGAGGAGACCTCAGGCCCAATCATATTTTAAAAGTAGATGACCCTATCTTCCTCTACTCCTAATGACATAATCTTGGCTAACCATTTATATTATTACCATTACTAGAGACATTAATGATATGCTTAGAAACCCTAAGAATTATCTTCCTTACTTATTTCCTTTGGTAGGTAAGAGTTTTGAAGAATACATAAAAGCTTTCAAGTCTTATTTAGGTATACTAAATGTAATTCTCAAATACGTGGCTTGTAGACTCTTTCCCTTTACATTACAATATCCTAAAAGATTCAGTCACATCTTGAAATCAATGACAAAATACTTTGTTGGCAAATTTTGGACAATTCACTAGCCCAAGTGTCATATACTAACACTTTTCAATCATGAGGAGAGAGATGAATCAACAAATTCAAGCCTTTAATGCAATATTTCCTAAAAAATCCAAATTAAAGCTACCTATAATCCTATTGAGGTGTTGGCCCTTGAAATTTTAAAGAACACCCCAGAACTTATGACTATTATTTTTCTTCATAGATCACCTAACATTGCCTCTTTATTAGTAGCATATGTTGAAGCTATTAACATTGATATAAAATTGAATCTTCAATCATGAGCTCTAGTCCCAATTCATATTGGTCCTAATTTTCCATCCCTCAACCACATTCCAAGTGTTAATTAGAATGTTGTGGGTTAGAATAGAAACTAAGTATACACCCAATTTAATTTATCCCATGCTCCACCTAACTTGCACCTTAACTTCCTAAACAATCTTGTGTCCACACCCAACTAGAAAATCTAACCCAATCTTTTATACCAATCAATACTAATACTACATAGGGAATTATTGTCGATTTATAAAAACTAGTATTGGATGCTATCTAAAAATGGTGAAAAAGATAAGAAATGGATTTTGAGTATGTATAAGAAAATGGGAAACACCATGGGAAAAAATTCCAATTAGAAATTTTAATTTCATAGGTAAAATAGGCCTTTCGATAGACCTAAAAATAATAAAAAATAAAAACCACCTAGAAAGATGTTATAAATAAACATCTTAGAAGTAACTCTTTCTAATTGGTTCCAAGTCTATGACAACACATAATGGTGAACTATATTGCATAGAGTTATTCATTACCTTTGATACATTTTAGAAGGAAATGGATAGACATGAAAGTTTTAAAAACTAACTAGAACCATCTGCTTCTACTACTTTGGGTCCTCCCAATACAACCATGGTCTTTGAGACATATGTCTTCACATTTCTAGTGGAATATGAGAAGGAACCTAATGAAAATATAGACAGGATCCATAATTTATAATATTTCCAAAGGAATAATTAAAATTTTAGGAAAAATAAGCCTAATACTACTTCCATGGACACAGAAAGCATTGTTACCACTCCTCCAGATCTTAAGGCCAACAATAATCCATGCCCACCAAAAGGGAATGACCAACTATAGACTATAGAGACATAGAAAAGATTAAGGTACAATTTTATTTAAATATATGAATAAGATCAAGGTCAAGGCTAATATCAATCTTAATGAGCTAGCCTAGATCACTAAATAGAGAGAGTTTATACTTGAAGCCTTGACTTGGAGATAATCTATGGATAAATAAAAGGCAACACATATAAACATGGTTGTTTATAAGTATAATCCCAAGGTACCACCTTTTATGTTAAGCATCATAATTTTAGGAAAGAATGTGCATAATTATTTATTTGACTTAGGTGCCTTAGCTAATGTTATGCCTACCATTGTATATAAAAAGCTAGGTTTGACACCAATAAAGTCAAAAAGAGTGGTCTTGTAGCTAGACAAGTCTTCCATACCATGTGTTTAACACATGATGAATGTACACATCTAGATTTTATCAAATTCTTATGTACAACAATATATAGATATTTAGGTCATGGACATTCTAGAATCTTATGGCTTAACACTAATTATGATTGGTCAAAGATATTGAATGGGTATATGTCCATTAATTTCTCACACATGTAGCTCCCTGAGAAAGGGGTAGCTAAACAAACACAATTATAATGAGAACTAAAGATGAATTACTTGATCATAAATTACAAAGCTAATAATGAAAAGGTTTACTTTTTAGCCTCACATGCAGGTGTGTAGACTTTCACTACCAAGCAAGAACCTCATGAACAAGAATTTGAAGGTCCTTCTTGGTTATGGACTCTCTATTTAATCAAATCTAGATCAAATAAAGGTTTAGGTGTTGGCATATATTTGATTGATCTAGATTTGAAACAATATCTAACTACTTACATACTACAATTCCTTTGCACCAATAATTGATTCAAGTATGAATACCTAATTTTAGGCCTGTAGTTTACACTAAAGCATAACATCAAGTAGTTAAAAATATTCAATGATTCAAATTTATTTGTTAACTAGATCAAAAATAAATATCAATGTAAAATTACTTACTTGAACGAGTAAAAGAATTGAGAATGAAACCTAATCAAATACTTTGAAGCATTCAACATTAGGGCCATCCCAAGGGAAATAAAATAGATGTTATATTGATTAGTATCTTTAATTGTCAATCTAGAACTTATCCAAGAATACAAAATGCAAAAATTCTCTATGGAGATGGTTGATTATCCATTTTTACCTATTATCAAAGGCTACTGAATCATCATAACATGCTAAGAATAAGGATAGTTGTGAGATAATTCATGTGCATAGAATAGTTTATCATAAAATCTAGTTTTGTGGATAACACAAATATAATAATCATTAATTATTTTATATTATTAAGGAATTAAAAAAAACCAATATTGTATAAACTAAGATACTGCATTCATAAGAGTTTATATATAAATTAACCAAAACATTACACATGATAATGGATGCAAGGAGCATAATAAGAAATCCCATAGATTACCATAACTGGACAATCTCTATTGATCTATTCTCAAAAGTAGAACACCCTTTTTTCTTACAAATAAAATATAAATAGACATGTTGAGTCTATGACTATTCATCTTCTTGTTTTACTTTGCACCAAAAGTGGATCCTCTTCATATTCTATCCTATTACAAGTCATGAAGATAAGATAAAAGAGTATACAATGAAAAAATGAGTGCATAACACATGAATATTATATATTTATCTTGTATAGCTTTAAAATCAATGTTTTATACCAACACTTTCTTGGAATTCAAATGTTGTCTCATCCAAAGACAACATCACAAGATATCTAAGAATTCACAAGTTACCTAGAGCTAAAGAAATAGTTGGACCAGTAAGATTTGCATTAATCTTTGAAGGCACCATTTCTAGTTTTCACCTCTTACACACTACTTAGCTACCCTTTTGGGTTTTCAACTAAGTAGTATACCAACCTACCACCATTTTTGGGTTTTCAATAGGATGGCATAATTAGGTGGCTTCCCTTTATGTGTTTTCTACCAACCTAGTTTTATTTATCTTACTATGTCATCCCCAATACAAAATATGATATATTTTTTTTCAAAATTTGTACTCTATGTAGTACTTAACTTGAAAGTGGTGGCATTGATTTAGAGGTAGGTTTCCCAAAAGAGTATTTAGACTAGGACAAAATAGCCTTACACCATGTGATGATTTTCTATATCTATGAAGGTGGCCTATATGTAGGTCTACTGACAATCTATGAAACTACATTGGTGAAAGGAGTCAGATCCATTTTATATGCATTCTAGTCCAACATCACTTCTTGTACTATTCATAATAGGGTACACAATGAATCATTGTATCTAGTGATATACTTGAGGTCTACATCATTAGTTATGCTCAAGGCATCCTTGGTGTTCTAAACTCTTATCTAAATCTCTCCACTCAACTACTCCATCTTATCTATGTGTCTTTGAGCTTGGAGGCCAGTGAAGGAACTACACAATAGTTAACTCTACCAATTCATAAGGTTAGTATGCACATTATCCATATCATTTAGTGATTCTTGAAGTCATGTTTCATTCCCCTTAATAGTTATATTGTGACTTTCCTTGGTTTTTTTGGTTGTGGTAGCCTTTGCAAACTCTATACTAGAATTGGCTAAGGAGGTATCTAGTTTTTTATTCTAATCCAAGAAGCTACATGCAACCTGTTGATCTTGAAGTATGGTGGTGTTAATAATTCCTTAGTATTCCTATATAAGAGTGATGAGTGTTCCATCATTAGACTCAAAATATTGGTCCAATATGCCCACTACATGGAGTTTATATGTTGTGCACCAATCCTTTGTTAACTTAGAAATGAGTGTCTTGAGTTTGCATTGGTTATACATTACTTGGTCCCCAATTTCTTGAGTAACCAACTTAGGGCAATTATCTTAGATGAGATTTTTAGCTTCATGTAGTCGAGCCTTCAACTCAATATTCTAAACTTTGGATTGATCAACCTCCTACTCCAAATAGGTGGTCTTGTGTGCAATAGACTCTTAGAGTGCCACAAAGCCCTAAAATTAATTCTTCAATGGCAACCTATAAATGTTTAATGATTATTCCTACTAAAGTGGTAATGCTACCAATGTTCCCATTGGAGTTGAAGGATTGGGTCATGACATGGTCACACATGGAAGGGAGAAGGTGGTGCATAGGGCACCCATAATTGGAATGTCCCATAGTAATACTCCTCCCAAAGGCAAATTTTTTTGTTGTGTACTTGTTTTATCTACATATGTATCTTCTTATTATACTGGATGTTCTAACCAACCTAGATGTTATTCAAGAACTTGTTTTTATGTAGTATCATCTTCTATAGTCTTTAGTTGGTGCATAACATCTTCATCTTATTTTCTCTTGGCTTCCTCCACTACTTTCCTATTGAGAACTTCCTCCATAGATTTCCATTTCTCTTGTTCTTTCTCCTATAGATTCTATGAAAATGATTCTTCATTTATCTATTCCTCAAGTGAAATAATGTTGTCTTGTTTGGCCTTAGAATATGCCTATGCCTCTAAGTCATCTTGCACCTTAGATGCATGATCTTGTTGTTTTTCTTATGCTTGAGATTACTATTTTCATAAGGATTCATCTTCTTATTTTTTCTTCTTCTTCATGGATTCATCAACTTGTTGATGTGCAATAGTTACATCATATAGAGCCATATTTTCATTCATCACTACATTTTATTGTTACTTATCTTCTTTTACTTTTGCCTTAGTAGTGAGTGTAGCCTATTTATTCCTCTTTTCTTCATCCATATTCTTTTAGTATGACTCTTATACCTACTTTTTTGCATTGGTAACTTTTTACACCTTCTTTTCCTCCTTGATAGTCTTTTATCATTTAACCTCTTTGTCTTATGCTTTTCATGTGGTCTCAGATTCTTTATCTTGATGGCATGCCTGTTGAGCTTTTTATTGTTGGGCCTGCTCCTTCTAGTGCTTCTTTTCCTCTTTTTAGACTTGTCATATACTACATGAGTAGCTTCCTCCCATGATTCATGTTTCTCTTTAGTTGTATGTTGATTTGTAATTATATATTCAGCCTTCAAGGCTTGTTGTGAGGGTGGTGAATCACTCAACTAGACCATAGAGTTAGAAATATATGTTTTTTGTATCCCAAAACAACCAACCTACATTTGGGTGGTGGTGAATTTTAGGAAGGATAAGGCTACACTTCATGCATAATTATTTCCCTAACAAATGTGTATTATTCAAGGTTAGGAGAAACCCTAACATCTCATTGGGTTCTAGATCTATGCACTAGAGGCTCTTGTATATTTCAAACAATGACACAAATATGTTGATGGTTGTGTAAATTTTATAAGGTTAGTACTCAAAGAGGGTGACCATTCTCTAGATTTGTTCATCTACTTCACACACTATGTCAATAATAATAGATGTGGGTCATGGTGGTAGTTCCACCCAAAGACTTAGAGGGACATTATTACACACTTAAACCATGTGCACTACCTTCTAGAAGAAGAACTCCTTCTTTTCCTCTTTCTCATAAAAATCACCTACCATATTTGTGATCATCACTTGGTAGACCTCCTACTCATTCATTCCCATTTGAGGTAGGTTACATGAACTACTGATCTAAGGTACTTTAGTTCATCTAGCTAAGATTTTGTGATCCTCATCTTGAAATTTAGAGGAGGTGATAATGATTGTTGTTTGGTAGAGAGCTTATAATTACCTTTCTAGTGTTGCGAGGTTGTGTCTTCTAGTTATGATTATATTGAAGGGACTACTATAGAATGTGGTATGGCTTGGATAGGTGTGGCACAACTAGCTACATATGATTTTTTATTGGCAACCTCAACCTGTGATATGGTCATGGTAAAAAAAAATGGTAGGGGTCCAAAAGACAACCTAGGAAGCTCTTGAATATGATTAAAGATACCTTTTATAATCAAGGTGATATAAACATGTTATCCTAGGTATTGCATGATGTTCAATGGTACCCATAAATGTATGGAAATCAGATCTAAATACCCCTCCCACCATGTCTTAAATTTGACCTCATGAACTAGGGTACAACAATCAAGAGTTAAAATTAATTTAATAAATTACTATGTAGGCTAGTAGTTAGTGTCTGGGTGCACCTCTCCTTTAAGGGACTTCGATTGGGTGAGACATAATAGAAAGATTGATAACTAGTATTAGAAGGTCTAATTAGAATTTGTGTGTCACTTTTAAATATTTCTAAGCAATATCTATACAAAATATTCTATCTAATTGAACTACTTATTTTGGTGGATCATGCAATGTGCAATTTTAACTACTCCTTTGGGTATTTACATCACATACTTAGTGGTCTACAAGAATCTATGTGTGATTCACTCGACTAAGATGTACACTAGTTCATCTTAGATTTACTTAATTAGGATTCCTCTAAACTCCTAAACATATAATTCTCTGACCTCCTAAAGGATAGGAGGCATTCTAGTCTTTTAGGGAGTAAGCAAATCATCCCACAAAAACATGCCCAAAGCTTGGGCCATTGCTTAAGTGTTGATGACTATAGTGGTGTTGGGGATAATACAAATGTTACCATCATTTTAGTGGCCAATAAATATTTGTAAAATATCCCCAAAACTATAGAAGGTAGGTAGTTGAAGTAAGCACTTGACATCTATGTTCTAGAATCTATGTGGGAATATAAGAGCAAGTGGTTGCATAACATATACTAGATCTAGTTGGAAGATTTCCTATTATACTTCTCAAAGATAATCAAATTGATTTATGTTAGTATATTTGGTCTATAAAAGTGTAATATCAATGCCCATTACTTCCTTCCGAGCATTACTTAGGTTTTGGATG
This sequence comes from Torreya grandis, assembly GCA_037957365.1. Classification (NCBI taxonomy): domain Eukaryota; kingdom Viridiplantae; phylum Streptophyta; class Pinopsida; order Cupressales; family Taxaceae; genus Torreya; species Torreya grandis. The sequence continues at coordinate 294,690 of JARHVA010008424.1, forward strand.
AGCTATGAATGATCCACAATATTAAAAAACTATAAATGAGAAACTTTTTACTTTTTTTGCAATATAAATTGTCTTAGATTTGAAACTTTAGTCCATACAATGTTTACAAGAATGAAATGTAGACTTGGTTCATAACCTTGTGTCTCTATAGATTTCATGCTTGTTGGTGTCTAGATAAATGCCATGCTGAGTTGTCCTTTCAATATCAATGTGAATGATGATGTGGAATTTTTTTTTAGGGTAGGTAGTCAAATCAAGTGCTTAATGTCTATGTTTTATAATCATTTTAGGATTGCAAGAGCAAGTGGTTGTGTAACATCTACTAGATATTATCAAAAGAGTTTCTTTCTACTACTTGAAGATAATAAAATGGCTCTAGCTTAGTATATTTGGTTTTTCTAAGAACAAGATCAATGCCCATTACTTCCTTCTAAGCATTGGTCATGTTTTAGATGAGCTACAAATGATCCATGGTATTGGAATATGAGAAATGAGAAATATTTTACTTTATATGTAGTATAAATTAGATCATCTTTGAAACTTTAGCTCATAAAATATATGAAAGAATGAAATGTAGACTTGGTTCATAACCTTGTTCTTTTATATATTTTGTCCTATTGGTGTCCACATAAATTCCATGTTGAGTTATCCCTTTGATATCAATATGAATGCTAATGTGAAAAATCTTATCCAATCTATAAATTAAGGTAGTTAGTCATTGACACATGCATCAAGATACACCAGTATATTCTTGGTTATCCATATTAGAGTATGAATGAGTGATGTTGATTGGGCACTATTTTTTTGAAGATTAGATTAATCAAACCTTTGATCTAGCATTAATTTCTTGGGGATGATTTTTTTATGGCTGAGATCTTGGATGATGTGACTTGACCATACATTCTTAGACTTAATTTCTTTCTTTGTCTTTTGCTAACACCAATAATGATGAACCTAAATTATTAGACACATGGGTGTCACACACTATAATTATTATCTTGGTTCTAAAATATATTGAAGATATCCTATATAAACACACACACACACACACACACACACACACACACACACACACACACACACACACACACACACACACACACACACACACACACACACAAAAGAAACACACAAGAAAACATACAAAAATGGGAAATCCTAATCTACTCGATGCTACCTAACACCCACTGATTTAGTATAAAGAGATAAATTAATATTATTGGTGATAGGACTTAAGCCTATAACCACTCACCCACCCTGGTAAAATATTTCCCTATAGGTCACTCAAAATAATGGTTCCTTGTAGCAATATGTCATTTATAATGTAAGTCCCTTTCCACCTAATCTATAGTTTACCTAGAAATTATTTGAAGTGACTATCATATAGTAAAATTGGTTGTTATATGTGAAATTACTTATGTTTCAAGTTCTTATCATGCCATGCTTTCTAGATTTTCTTATGAACTTCTTGCATCTAAGATGCCTTGTAGTGATACTCATCCATCCTATTCAATTAAAAAAGCCTATTTATGAGAGGCTCATGATCCCCTAGTTTTATAACCATTACAATGCATATAATGGGTATGAAGTATTACATAGGCATTACTACTTCAAGCCCATAGACTAATTGAAATGGAGTAAAACCTATAGCCCTTTTATAGTGCATTTGATAGGCCCAAAGAATCACAAGAATGAAATCTTCCTAATCATCCTTCTTGAAATCATAGATCTTCATTAAAATCTTTCCCAACACTTTATTAGAAGCCTTAGCTTCATCATTTTCTTGCATATGGTACATATTACTTTCATGATGGGAAATCATGAATTTTTTAGTAACATCTTTGATAGTATTTTTTAAGAAGTGTGTCCCTCAATCACTGATGAGATTTATGGGGCATATAAACCTTGTGATAGAATTATCATAAAGGAAATTATTTATGTCCTTTACCCCATAGCTGGGAGTAACAACATCTTCAACCTTTTTGGAAAAGTAATTTGTTGCAGTAATAATATATTATGCTTTATTTCATGTACTCAAAGGATTGATGGGTCCTATAAAATTGATGCTCCACTATTCAAAAATTTATTCAACTAAAAAAGGTTATAAGGTAATTTCATCTTTATAGTGTGGCTTACCCATTCATTAATACACATCATAATGTTGTGTTACTCTATGTGCATCTTGAAAAAGGTTCAACCACCATAATTCACTCTATAATAGTTTCCATGTAGTAGCTTCTTAGGCAAAATGACCTCTTACCATTCCTTGGTGTTCTTCCTATAATAGTTATCGCATTTATGTTTTATAAATACCATACATAGTAATTCATCCTTCCCTAAATGATACAATATTCAATTTATAATAATATATGGCAAGGCTCTAGTGATATACTACTTCTTGTCTAATTCTCATTTTTGGTAGTGCATAGATAATACTCCTTGTTTTAAGAAATTAGCAATTTCCTCAAAAGTTTAAAGTATCACATAAACTCTAAATACATGGGCATAAGGAGAATATTCTTATATTTATTAAGGTTCATCCCCATTTGTGAGTTGATTGAGATGATCTAGCCCAACATTTTCTTTTCCTGGATTGGCGTTGATGCAAAATTAAAATTCTTGAAAGAGCATCAACCATATTGAAATGCATCCTATGAGCATAGGATTATTGACTAGGTTGTAATTATCTTGATGATATATTTAAAATTCAAATTTTATCTCAATAGAATAATGTTAAAATTTATGTAGTGTGAACAATATAATTAATGATTCTCTTTCAGTTATTGTATAACTCTTTTTTTAATCATATAATTTTTAGCTTGCAAAATATATGGGGTGGTCTAGTCCACCATCTCCTAGCTATGCAAACACAACATCTACTATGATACCCAAAGCATCAACATGTATATTAAAGGGCTTTCTCTAATTTGGAAAGATGATAATAGGCACAATGACCAATCATTTCTGTATTTCTATGAAGTTTGCTTAACACTCATAAGTCAAGATAAAGTTTGTACCTTTACATAATAAATACTCTAGTAGGGATGAAATGGAAGCATATCCCTTGATAAAATTCTAATATTAACCTATGTGGCTTATAAAGTATTTCACTTCTATGGATCTGACTGGTGGAGTCATATTAAGAATGATTACAATTTTGGCCTTGTCCACCAAAATCCCTTCACTACACACTATGTGACCTAGCAGGGCACTAAAAGGTTTTAAAAATAAACACTTTTTCAAATTTATGGAAATGCAAAGATCTTGATAATGTTTTATCATGAGGTGTACTTTGGAAAAGTGCTATTTAAACAAAGAGAAGACTACCCAATCATCTAGATATATTTTCAAGAAGTTGTGAATGAAATCCTTAAACACAGTCACCACTAATCTAAAAAAACTATAGGTGCATTATAGAGGCCAAAATGAATTAATTTATATGAAGAGGGTCCCCATTCAATGGAAAATTTTATTATAGATCTATGTTCTTCTGTGATTGGTATTTTATGATAGCCACTAAACCCATCCATGAAAGAGTAATCTTCATGACTTGAAATAGATTCTAAAACTTCATCTATGAATGGAATAAAAAATGGAACATTCACACATGTATCAATCAAAATTTGATAGTAACCATATAATTTGATCTCCCATGTTTTCTTAGGTTTCACTAAAATGGAATTAACCCAATCTACCTTTTCTATGAGATAGATTATACACAATTCCTATATTTTATCTATTCAACCTTCACTTTCAAATTCATGTTTGGATTCAGCTTATACAACCTTTTCTTGATGGGTCATACACACTCTTTAATTTTAATATGAATTTCAATTAGGGAAGGATATAATCCTTTAAAATTTTATGGGAAACACATCTTTATAGTATTGCAAGAGTTGCATAGCTTCTAAAACTTCAGATTTAGTCTAATAGTCACATATATGTACCAATTTAGGAATATTTTTGCTTCTAATTTTTTACACATGATTTTTAAAAGGTTGATTATAAACATTTTATTTTTAATCATCATCAAATTCTTGTAGCATTCTTTACTCTTCATGTTCTATAATTTTTATGATGCATAACTTGTCTTCTTCAGTAGGTCCTATGACTAGTTCTTGTAATGGTTCTATTTCTCATTTAGGTTCAAACAAATCAGTTTGATCGATATCACCATCATTATTAGAATCTTTATTTTCCTCTTATTCATCCATTATTTGGTGGAACAACTACATAATATATTTTTATTCTATCTCGGTAGATTTATATCTTTATAGTGTTGTGTTTAGATCATAGGCTACATTATTATATGCAGTAGACTCCATCATGGTTCATAAATCCTCTATGCACCCATGGCATAGGAAATCTTTGATTTTGATCAATTCATTATGAGCCACAAGGTTTTCATCTTCAGACACAAAATTCTATATGAAGTTTCTCTACACTTATGCCCTTGTTTTGTCTCCCTCCTACATTCTTGATGAATATATGAAGCTGATGGTAAAGGGGTAAGTGTGCAAAGAAAAATATGAACCTATTACTTAGTTGTCACATATTATTCAATCCAAACCTCAAAACATTTTTGGATATGAATTTCAAGACACTCACATTCCTTAAATTAAGGTTAATTACTTCTGATTAATTATAGTAGTTGAAATATGCTAATCATAAGTTCAAACATATCATCCCAATCAAGCTAATTATCTCTATGAATTATCCATCATATCACTATAACTCCTTTCAAAATTTAATTCAAGGAATTGACCCACTGACTGATAATAGGAACATGAACTTGTAGGTGTGTAATTAATTTATTGATATCCTCAGTTGTATAGTATGAAGGAATTTATCTTTCCATGGTGAAGACCATTCTGATATGTTAGAGTACATGATCGCCATAACCCTAGTTAAGTAGATGAGTAACTAAGTATCCACTTATATACAAATTTATTTCCCAAAGTAAGGTGTTTTCCTTGGTTGGCTCTAAATAATATTGCATATGATCATATGCTTCATAAATAAAGTCAATTTTTGAGTGATTTGGGGATTTAGAAAACATGGATGCACAATCTTCTATGACAAAGTCAGGTGATAATGGCTGAGTAAAAACTAGTTTGGGGTTCCATTATTTATAGGTCTTGAACTATTAATTAAGTAAACACTGCATAAGAGGTTTATTAAGCTCATACAATAAATTATACTTAGTTATGCATAGAGTTTTAAAGTTCTCAAAGTTTGGTTTCATCTAACTAGTTTATTATGTGACATAAGGGGAGTCTAGTTTATCCCAAATGATGTATAATTTTTGTACCTTATGTAAAGGAATGACTATAATATTATCTCCCTAATACATCTATAACTAACTCTACATAGTATTGATAGTCATATGACCATCATATGCCTATTTATTTCCAATCAGTTTAAGGTAATGAGTTGTTATATTCATATCAATGACTTCAAAGTCAACTTATATGCTCAGTTTTGTGACTTTGATCTTAACATCTTCTAATTGGATAATGGGTCCAGATATTCCATAGTCTACTAAGTTGAGTTTCACTAGGATAACTAAGAATTGACCATCCAATCACCTTCCATGTAGACCTATAGATCATGTTAACTATGATGTGAACATCAAAGATAATATTTATAATTTCATATCTTGTCACTTCAATGTTGATTTGTGCATCTACATCTCATGGATACTTTTTTTTACATACCAAACAAGTTTTTTTTATCTTATGTTACCCTCAATGTGCACACTCCAATAAATTATGTAGCAATTTTGTGATGTTTTGAGAAATATATTCATTAAACAATGTACATAATAGCTTCAGTAAATCTATTAGCATAGTAATAACTCCATCTTAGTGTTTAATGCACACAATCTAACCATATATTTTGTCATATGTTGTCTTAGCATATCCTTTAGTAGTGGCTTGGTGTTGAATATTTTTTAACATTTGGGAAAATTGATACACGAGCCCATTTTATACATCTTGTTTTGAGTATTTGTCCTATTTCACTTTCCATATTACCTAGTCCTAAGTCATTTTAAGAGGAGGCAATCCTCTCTCTACATGTTGGTGTCTTGTAACAACAATAAAAAATGCATCCTCACTTGGTTTTGCATTCACCATATTAACATTCCTGATGGCCTTTTCCTTTCTTTAATCTTACAAAACAAGATATTCTTATGTCTCAAGCTACTCATATACGCTTGTAATAGGCATAGTAAGATTATATTTGGTGATTCAAAGGATAATTACACTACACATGGTTATATTCTTCACATAATTAACATTTTAAAGGAGGGCATTGATAGTTATTTCCTCTTCCACCTTGATAACCCCCTCTGTATCCACCCCTAGATCCTCCTCTATTCAATTTATAAACTCTTATATATCCTCCCCATTATTGCACTATATTCTAATACTGATGTTGTTGGGTATTATCTCTAATCCCAAATAATTATTATGCAATTAGTGGAGTCCAAGTAGTTTTCTTATGTTGTATCATTTTCAAATTCTAAGGTGATGAGTATTTATATTATGATGATGGTAGTATACAAGACAATAAAGGATGGGTCTATCCGTCTAGAACTTGAGGTAGGTGATGAGGTAAATTTGGAATCCATTATGGATCTACTAATTTACACAACACTTATCAACTTCTAGGCCTAGAATCATATTCTTTACCAAGGACACTTGTTGTGAAGTGATAATGAATACATTTTTTGTAATATCTTCTTTGAGCTCCTGTAAAGCCCTATAATTATTTTCATCATGATTCTGTGATTTACAAAAACTATAATACAAACTCTATGGGATTTTGACATACTATTATATGAGATGGCACTACATTATTACATACCCTAATACTCTAAAAATTTCATAGAATTCTATCTTTATCTTAAGATAATTATTCATGAGATGTCCTTATTTCCCACACTCCATGTACCATAGATTCAACTTAGGTTTATCCACTTCATGATATGGTTCCATCCTCTTCATATAATCTTGCAATGTATTTTCAATATTATAACCCATTATGGGAGTTTCCCTATAATCTTAAATTTTATCTACCTTAAGAGAAATCGATCTAGCATCTACCTTAATAGAATATTAGGTATGCACTATAGAAAACCTAATCTTGGAGCATATTCCTTTAACAAACCACATATATTTACTTTATATTCTAAGACAAACTCCACTTTATTCATAACATCTGATAACCTACACTCATAATCATAGACTAATTCTCCTAACTTCTACCTAATCTCTTTTAGGTCTTGAATAGTTTGAATTTTACATTTATTGATTTTAAATTATGTAATGAACCACTCCTTAACCTACTATATATTTTTCTTGATGATATATCTATGGTATATAAATTCAAGGCCTCTTCCATTTTGTACTCTTATTAATTTGTAATTCTTTATAGCCTCATCAGTAATACCCTTATCTTTCCATCTCATTTCACATGTTAGTAAATATCGCTTAGGTTTTGTAGAACCATCATATGTCACCAAGTTGACAAATGCTCCTAAATCACCCATATTATAAACTAGTGTTGACGGGATCTATTACATAGCTATTATAGTGGAAGGCTATGTTATATGTGATCTTGCCTTCATAATAATAATATTTACCTATGCACTGGGAGAGTTTGTCTTCACACTCTAATTTTTTGTATCTGTTCCTTTTCTCTTCTTAGTGTCAATGAATCCTTGACATTTAAAGCCTTATGAATTGAGTTTATTTCAATTTTAGTACCCCATCAATGCATTTAATCTAAAAATAGACCTTCTTAGCTGCTATCTACTTGTCCTTCTAGGTTAAAACATTTACTAAAATATAACAAATTGGGCTGTAGGGACATGTAATCTTACAGTGAATGATTCTTTCCTATGACTTCTTCTCCTTCTAATCTCAAATATGAAATTATTATGTGACATTATCCTATTTCTTTATTTAATACTTAATGTACTTATTTGAATAATACACATTCTTATAATTGTGTACTACATCTATCATCTCACTGATCTATATCTATATTTTTATCATTTTCATCTTCAAACATCTCTTCTTCCTCTCATTCTATGTCACTTCTTTCTTTTTACCGGCATTCATCTTCTTATTTCATCTCATATTCCTTCATATTGAATTATTTTTCTCTTTATTCTCATTTATAATGTGTTCCTACTCATTCTTCTTCTATTTTACTACTACTCTTAACTCTACTCGTAGCTACTTGGGTATTTTTCTATTTACTCCATTTATTTTGTTATCACAGCTCAAGTTCTGAATCTAGACTCTTCTTTTGACTCTTCATCCCTCATGTCTCCTTTTTGGATTTAAGTTCAAGCCTTATTTACTCATCTAATCATCATTCACTATTATATCACACACACACACCCATATGCCACAAATGACTACTCCATATTGGTTAAAGTAGGTACCATGGCTTTATGCACAAACAACATCTTCACTAGGATAGGTAGTCGTTATAAAAATTTCCCTCAAATTACTCTAATTAATAAGTCCATAGATTCAAAATATATGTATCCTTGCACTAAAAACATAGTTCTATATTTGTATACTATAGTAGCAACCCAGTGATCTATTTCTCTTATCCAGTCGATTTCTAATCTATATAATTGATATATCTTTTCTTTAGTCTAGATTATAGTTTCTTCCATCCTTGGGTTAGATAAATAATATTCCAACCATGGTAACCAATTATCTATCAACTCATGTAACTCACACTATAAAATTTAATGAATTTATCCATAAATATGACCTCAAATGATTTCCTTTATTGTAATATTAGTCTTTTCTTATTCTTCTTCTACAAAATTGCATATCCTTTGGTCCAACAATATCTCAATATCTCTCTACCCTGGTAACCATCTTAGTATAATTTCCTACAAAAGGAGTTCTACACTCACTATACCATTGTTAGCATAGGTTCTTGAATCATTATAAAATGGTAAGGATGAGGATAGTTATGAGATACTTCATGTGCATAGAATAATATATCATAAAAGACAAGAATTTAGATGATAAAAACATAAGAAGCATTAATTATTCTACATTATTAAGGAATTAATAAAAACCAATATTTTATAAACTAAGATAATGCATTTAGAAGAGTTTATATATAAATTAAAATAAAAATTACACATGATAACACACATAAGGAACGTAATAGGAAATCATGTAGGTAACCATAACTAGACAATTTTTATTAAATTCTTCTAAAAAATGGAACCCCATTCTTCTTAAAAATAAAAGTATATATAGATATCTACAGTCTATGACTATTCACCTTTTTCTCATACTTGGTGCCAAAAGTGGAACCTCTTCATTTACTAGCCTATTAAAAGTCGTGAAGATAAGATACAATAAACTATACAATGATAAAATGAGTGAATAATGCATGAATATTAGACAATTATCCTATGTAGATTTACAATCCACATTATTATACAAATAGTCCCAAACAATATGGATAACTTTGGGGTATTTGAGGATGATCAGTAGATTGTAAACATTATGAATAACTCTAGAGCATTTGAGTCCTAGGTAATAAATGGAAAGGATGTTAAACCTATGAGCATAGAATATATTGGATAATATTATTTATTATATTTGAATAAAATCATATTCTTATGGGGATGGTCTCTATTATACCCAACATTCCCCTTCTTTCCATAAGAAATGGGAACCCACTTTTTTCAAATTATTGTCTTGATTATGAGCCCCCTCTTCTATGTGTTTTTTAAGATTCTAGGAAAAGATCATGATTCGGCCTTTTATACTTTGGAAAAGATGACATTAGTATTGTGGTTCTATAGAATAAATATTTTATTCTATCAGCTTCGTTACTTTGAGATAATTATTATGAATTTATGTTTTCATGGTCTAACTTTGTTATCCTCTTGGGACTTTTGTCACATACCTATCTATGTCAAGGAAATTATTATAGACATTTTGCCTAAATTAATTCCCTCAAAGGAATTGGATCTATGGGCCCTTTGCCTAATGAAATTTGGTCTTTGGAAAATTTACCTAATACACCTTTTCCATACAAAATTACCCTTTGAGACTTTCATCTTGGATATTTTTACCTTATAAAGTAGACCCTTGAGGCACTTTTTCCATGAATTAGACCCTTCGGCCCTTCCACTTACCCTTCAGGACTTTTATCCCAGATCCTTTCTCCTCTAGGACTTATCCTTTAAGATTTTGTTCCAAGCCCCTTTTATTTTGAAAAAAAATCCTTTAAACTTTTTATTGTGGCCATTTTAGCCCTTCAAAAGTGCCCTTCAGACATTTTTTCTAAGGAAAGTGCCTTTTAACCTTTTGAAATTCCTTTGGGGCTTTTGTCCTAAGCCTTTTTCATCCAAAAGCATTCCTTCAAACCTTTTTTCCAAGATACTTTCCCAAATTAAATGAACCTAACCTTTATGATTTATTCCTTTGACCTTTTTGTTTTGGCCATTTTGTTTGATATAATTCCTTTGTGACTTTTGAAATGAATTTTTCCCTCTGACTTATCCTTTGAACATTTTTAAAAAACCCTTCAAGATTTTTGATGTGACTACTTAACCTTCAATACTTTGTCCTAAACCCTTTTCCCTCTAAGACTTACCTTTTGAGACTTTTTTCTTGAGCCTTTTTCCCTTTGACCCTTTCCTTTGGACATTTTATCCAGAATAGCATGCCCTTTGGCCCTTTTGAGACCATCCCTTCAAGTTTTCCTTCTAACATTTTGTCTGAGAGAATTGGGTCTTAAGGATAATTATTGTGGACATTTTATCCAAAATAATTCCCTTGAAAAAATTTCCTTTAAACATTTTATTTGATGAAATTAGCATCCCAGTAAATACAAATCCTAAAATAATTCTCCCATAATAATTACCTTGAGACCAATACCATACTACCAAGTGGCACCCTTACTTATAGAGAACATTTCGTTATGTTTTGAGCTTAATTTGATATTTTAGCCTAGAACCAAATCATATTTTATTAATAATAAAATATTAGGCTAAAATATTCATGAAAGTTACTTTAAAATTATTTTTTTCAAAAGTATTATTTTAAGTCATTTTTTTCTTATGTTTACAGAAGCAGGGAATCTAAAAGAAATGACATGTGTCAAGTTGATGAGATTAAATTTAATAGTCACGTGGATGTCATTTGATATTCATGAGGACATAAATTTTTTGTCATGTGAATGTCAAATTTAATCTCATAAATTACCCATTTGGATTCAAAAGTGGACCCAATCTATCAATGGTTTACATTGATGTGTATCACTGATATAATAATGTGTGACAGATGGAGACTTTTCAAAGATATTGGATTAAATATAAAGTTTCCAAGTGGTATACCCATGTGATCAAAGTACAAGTAAAAATATATAAATCAATATCCTATATCATGTGTCCACTTGGTCCCATTTAAGCAAATGATGTGAGAGTGAGTTGAAATGAAAGTGAAAAATGTCACCATCATGGGAGCCCAATGCACAGATCCAATGACCCATGAGAAGTAGGGAACCTAGTAGATAAATATCAATGATGTGAGTCTTAGGTAGACTATTTAAATATCTTTGACTCAATCATGTGTTGACATGTGTTGCATTTTGAAAGCTAATAGGGTATTATGGACAGAATACATATATCTATGACATTTGAGGTATATTTATCAATAGACATTGGGTCTCATAGTTAAGCTAGAGTATAAATAAACATGTATTAATCTAAATGGTTAACATAGAATTAAAGATACATATTATATAAAAATCATGTGTGAGCATGCAATGCATAGGTTAGATTAGTCATAACTAATAGTAGTGCCACTAGCTTTTAAAACATGTGTAAAGCAATTGTGCTCCTTCATGCATATGTGAGAGTTCCATTTGAAGGAAACTAATCTAAAACATCAATAGGTTGTTCTCATGACCTATAAAAAAGATATATAATTTTTATAAATAGATCATATTCTATAATTTGCATATAGTTTGAGTTATAATTATAAAAATTTCCTCTATCTTTTTACATATGCACATGATGCATAAATTTGGCGAAGGCTATTTTAAATGGATAACTATACGTAGACTCTTATAAAATTATAGACCATAGTTAGAACTCATGTTTTTAATATCACATGTAATGACCTTTCATGAATTTGGAGGATGAAGTGACCCCTTCCCTAAGTCAATATAAATAATTGTAATCCAACTTGGATTTTTGTCAAAGAATTTTTGAATGCAAGAGCATCATCAAGTTTGATCATCAATGAATGTGTTTTTGTATTTTATTTCCAACTTATGTGTAATTAGTTACTAATTTCATTGTTTGTGTGTTTCATTAATCTTTAGTTTCTAAAAAATGTGAATATATTCTTTATTATTTTGATTAATATACTAATCTATAGTTGTACAACAATTGCTAAAAGATTGGTAAACATATTGGTTTAAATATTCAAGTTTAAATTAATTCATAAATTTTGATTATGTATTAGTTATTTCATGGATGTAATTTTTTATGTGTATACAATAGCTACCTTAGATACTTACTAGATCAAGCCATAATCTCTTGATTAAGGGTGTGAAATAACTACCCTAAAAGGATCAACCTTTGTCTAAGGATTATGAATTTCCTACATCTTTATCTCCTTAGAATTATTAGTTGGGTTTGATTTTGTGTATGTAATGGTTACTATAAATAGGCATAGGTTTTGAGGTAATTTGTCCTTTTAGAAACTAGCCAAGGAAATAGTTCCTAAAAACCATATAAGCTTTATTTTTTGCCTTACTCTTCCTTCCTTTTTTTGAGTTTGTTTTGAGGTCTACCCACTCTAGATTATAAACTAGCCACACATCCAACTCACATAGAGATTCACTACCCCTATTAAGAATAACACCTCTATCTAAAAAACTTGTCAACAACCTATATTCCCTACCCACTATTCCATCAATAGGTTTTAACAGATTGTATACCTATAACTTATGTCCTGGAGTGGATTTTATCTCCATTGAGATCATAAAATGTGCATAAAAATTGAATCAACTTTGACACATGGTACATAAAAAATACATCAACAAATTATAATTGGAATTATAAGAAGGATAACACCCTTGATAGTAGTAGTTATCCTTTACACTGAGTTACACTGGAATCACTGAAGAGAGTGAAAAAATCCAATTCCCAAGCTAGTTTATTAGTCTAACCCTTGTGAAATCATAGGATAACTATAACTATGCCAACAATCAAAGTAAAAAACAATCCCCCTCTTCTCATATGGAACCCCTTACTTGTAATGAACCCTTTACCTATTAATTAACCAATGGCTTAGCAATAACCCTAGTTAGTTTGATCTACTATCACCATCCCAAGAGATGTACATGATTTTTCTTATAACCCCATAAATTATTTGCCATCCTTTTCTCCTTCAAGAGAAAGGATAACAAAGGAACATATCAACTTAGTTAAAGCTGATTTAAGATTAATGAAAGTTGTACATGAGGATGTTACATGCAAATTATTCCCTTTTAATTTGATTGATGATACTTATGATTGGTAATTAAATTTAACAAAAAAAGTACATCACTTCTTGGGATGAATGTTAAGAAACTTTTCTTACATAGTTTGGACATGTCCCCAATCCTGGTTTGGTATACCAACACTTCAACAACATGAAGAGGGAGCCTAATGATCCCATCAATTATTTTAACATAACAAGGAAAAATATGTACAATTAGATAACCTCAAGTTATAAACCATTGGTGTTATTAATGTTGGAAATACAAAAGAACACCTTAAACCCTATCACTACCATGTTATTGAGAAGAGAAATTATGACCAATAATTTGGTGTTAGTATTCAAAGAGGATATTACCATAGATAGGTAGATTAATAATTAGATACTTAGAGTACCTAATTTTAGTAACAGTTCTACAACATTAAATCTAGTTCCACATGCAAGGTAGAATGTCCCACCATTCAATCAGAACCAATTGTATAACTTTCCTCTACTGATATAGACAACACAGCCAAATTTTGGCTACATGAACAATCATGCAATGAGCAATTATTACTAGTGGAAATAGCAAGTGACTACACTTCTCAATACCATTTTATGAGGCACTAATTCCATAAAGGTAGAATTGGATTCTATTTAGAAGATGGTTCAAAAGTTGAGAAATTATTTCCTAAATATGTTAAGGAAGATGGGAAATACAAATGGCCCAACTGACAATCAAAATAATGGATTTCAAAGGTATAATAGACTATTTAATAGGCTAAAAACCTCAAAATATTTTAGAGATAAACATAGTAGGGACCTATCTTCCCAATTGGTATAAAATTCATAATACTTATGAGTATGGTGAGCTCAATTACATTGAATTCTATGCAGCATTCAAAATCTTTCAAAGAGAGGTGGTTCGATAAGATCAAATGCATAATCCACTTGAGCATCATCCACATCATAGATCTTCTAGCACTATTATATTTTTTTAATCTCATGAGTTTCCCTTTCCAAGTGAAGATGGTAATGAACTAGAAGACAACATGGATGAAGTTCACACTTTCAAAAAATTCTAGAGAGGTGCGTACAATCTAAGGAATAAGAAGCCACTTACAAAATCAACTCCTATAAATACCATGATTATTCCTCCCAATCCCAAAAAATATAATAATCTACCACCTCCAAAGGAGAATGATTAGAAACAAAGTAAGGAAGAACCAGTTAAAGGATAATACAACATTATTGAGGATATGAAGAAGATCAATATGAATATAACTCTTCATGAGTTAACTTAGATTAATAAATATAAAGAGCTTCTCTATAAGTCCATTTCTATTAAGGAATATATGGATAAAGCAAAAGCATCCATAAAAAAATCAAAGGCATCTAACACTAACATCATCTACAAAAGCAAGCCATAATTTCCTCTCTTTATGTTGACTATACAAGCATTTGGTAAGAACATTCATAAATATTTAGTTGATTTTAGAGCATCTCAACTATCATGCCTACATCCATATGTCAATAGTTGGGTTTGATGCCAATCCCTTTAAAGAGAACGGTTTTTCAACTAGATAAAATAGTGGTCCTAGTAGTTAGAGAATTGAATAATGTACGTATTTAAGTAGCATCTGAGCCAAGAGTCCAAATGAACATTGATATTCTAATAGTGGACATACATAAAGGATATGATCTCTTGTTGAGAAAGGATTGGTCTAAAACACTTAAAATATATCTCTCTATATAATTTTCTCATATATGGCTACCATGGAGAGGAGTTGTGAGTCAAATTAGAATTTATAGAGAGCCAAGAATGAAATATACCATTATAGAGTACAATCTCAATAATTAAGAGATAAAATATGAATCTCCCATCCTTGGTATTTATAATTTTACTACTTATAATCAAGTGTAAGAGCTGGAACTTGAAGGTTCTAGGCAATTATGGACTCTACACTTTGATGGTGCTATATCCAAGCAAGGATCAAACATGGGAATCGAGCTAATTGATCCACAAGGTAATAAATTATTGGTATAATATAGGTTATAATTTCCATGTACTAAAAATAGAGTTGATTATGAGGCTATAGTTATGCGACTATAGTTTAAACTCAATAATAATGTCAAGAAAATTTCATTAGTTGGTGACTTAGAGTTGGTGGTCAATCAAGTCAAAAATAAATACTATTGCAAGTTATCTTATTTAAAGAGATACAAACATAGAGTGGGATGTGATTGAAATATTTAGAGCTTTTAATATAGTAGCACTTCCTAGAGATCAAAATCAAACTATTAATTCATTAGTTTCTATTCCTACTGATCTAGAGCCACTACAAGAATTTAAGGTAAAGAAGTTTTCCATTGAATTGGTACCATAACCTTCTATTCTAGATAATGTAAAAAAATTCTAGGTCTTTGATGATGACCAATAGATTATTCACTTTTTATCCAATTTAGGGGAATTTGAATCCCAAATCATCGATGATAAGGATATTAATCACCTATACCAAGAGGAATCAAACAAAAAGGGCATTCTTCAGATAAAATAGAATTGAATTCCATTCAGGTTGGTCTCCTTAGAAATACCATTCAACATAGATACTTAGGCAAAATAGCTAAAACAACTAAGAGTCAATTAATTAGACTTTGAAAATGAAAATCTAGGAGATGTCCACAACCCACATTATGTTAATATTGGTCTCAACTATACCCTCGAAGAGAGATAGTTAGTGAAGGATTTAATTTCTTGATATAAGGATGCTATTTCCTAAACATATGAAGATATAAAAGTTTATGACCCTCAGTTCATCACTCATATGATTCAATTAAAGCCAAATCATAAATTGTTTAAATAAATACAAAGACCATTCAATCTTATTCTAGAGCCTCTGATTCAAAGAGAAGAAAAGAATATTTTAAATGCAAAAATCATCTTCCCAATCTGACATTCTACCTGGGTGGCCAATTTACTCCCAATAAGAAAGAATAATGATGAGATCAAATTATGTGTAGACTTTAGGAATCTAAACAAGGCTTTTGAAAAATATAAGTACCCTTATGTTCTTTGGATGAGGTGATACAAATAGTAAGTGGTTTTGAAATGATGTCCTTACTAGATGGATTTTCAAGCTATAATCAAGTATTGGTGTAATCTAAAGATAGAATAAAGATGGAATTTACCATGATGTTGGGAAATTATGCATATAAGAGGATTATATTCAACCTAATAAATGTAGGAGCTACCTTTTAATGTGCCATAGATCATGATTTCAAATGATTAATAGGAAAATGATTATTCATCTACATGGATAACCTTACAATATTTTCAAGGAATAGAAAAGATCACATAAGTCACCTATAGTCCATATTCAAAAGATGCAAAATATTTGGTATTTCATTGAACCCAAAGAAGAGAATATTTAGAGTAACTGAAGGTAAGATTTTAGGGCATATTATCACCAAATATGGGATCATCATTGATCCAAATATAATTCAAGAAATTAAAAAAAATTATCCACCAAACAACAAGAAGGAGCTTAAATCATTCTTCAAAAAGATTAACTTTGTAAGAAAGTTCATCTCAAGATTTGTAGATATCATCAGACCCCTGAATTCCCTGCTCAAGTAAAAAACCAAAATAGAATGGATAGCTAAAGCATGAAAGTAATTCCAAGACATTAAAGATGTAATATCATATGCTCTAGTTCTGATTAGTCTAGATTTTAATAAATATTTATACCTATACTTATTTTATTTAGAGAATATGATTGTTTCTATCACCACATAGAATAAGGACAAGATCAAGCATCCAATCATGTTTATGAGCATGAATATAAGTGATGTAAAACTTAATAAATCTATGATTAATAAACATATTTTCACCCTTGTCAAAGTAGTGAAGAAGTTTTAGAACTACATCTTGAGGAATAAAGTAATTACCATTGTGCCTAATCCTAATGTCAATCTCACCCTATCAAAGAACAAGCTAAGAGAATGATGAGGCAAATAGATGGCCAAGATGTAAGAATTTGACATAGAGATCAAGCCTATTAAGATAATTTGGGGGCAAGGAATTATTTATCTTATGATTAAACTATATCCATGCATCACATTTGAATATGTATGTGAAGCTTAAGTATCTAAATGAGAATGCTATACTAATACAATACAATAATTACTTATAGGAACTTGTTCCCCAGAACTTAATAGGGAGAGAAGAAAAGATTTGAGGCTCAAAGATCCTCATTTCATGATCAAGAAGGGAGTCCTTTATATAATAAATTATGAAGGTACTTACCTCAAGTGTGTATCTATAGATGAAGCTAAATAAATCTTAGATAACTTGCATCATAAGATAGGTAGTGCTCATCCTTCTAGGAAGACCACAATCCATATGATCTTAATAATGGGATACTACTAGCCAATATTTTTCAAAGATGCTCATGCTCATGTGAGAACATGACTTGAATGTCAATCTTTATCCAAAAGAGAAGTACATAGGATAATGCATTTACATCTAGTTGTTAAAGGAAGGTCATTTGTCCAGTGGGGTTTAGACTTCATTGGTGTCATCAACCTAAATTCATCAGTAAGCCATAAGTATTTTGGTTGATACTTTATATTTTGATGCATTTTATACTTAACTAGTTTTAATTACTTTCTAATTTATATCTATGACATGATTTGTTTATAGACTTGAGGATTATTTATCATTTTAAATATATTTTTTGGATTACATACTAGTATTAATGATATTTATATTTTAATGCATTCATTTTCCATATGGAAAATTTTTCTTATTAATGTCCATATATAATTAATGGAAATAGAATACTTAATAATGCTTGAAATGTTTATATCATAGTCTATAATTTTAAGAACATATGCTCAAAAAATTTGTCTTCTAGATGGTACCTTTCTTAGGTTATTAAAATATTCTAGTTAGATTTGTCTTAACTGAATATGTTTGTATGGTTTGTTGATTCATTGAGTATTGAGTAAGATATTGGAATAAAAATTATCATTCAAAATCCATTGAGATGGTTCTCTAATTTTTCTTTTATCATAATTATAGTAGGGTATAATTTTTTCATGTGATTTTTAGTCTGGTTATTTAAACCATTTTCTAGAAATGGTGGATATATTAATATTTTTAAGGCAAGTTTTAATATTTATATTTAAATGATTTACAAGTTAATTTTTGGTTAGTAGCATGGTTTAGATTATGATTTTATTTTTTCATATATAAATTATGGTTTTTAGAGTTGAAATATTTTGATGAAAAAATTAAGTTATTGATATTATTTTGGGAAATGAGGAAATGTTGGTTTTAGGATACGTTGTTAATATTTTATGGATATTGGCATGATCATGAGTTAATTGAAAATTGATATAAATTGAAAATTGATATATATATATATATATATATATATATATATATGATATATCTATATTTTATATGATAAAATAGTCTTGTACACTTGGAACATATAAGTCATGGCTCAACCCTTTAGTTTAGGACCTTTTCACTTCCAAAAGTCTCACATTCATCATTGCATTGTGCCTAAATCCTAATCATATAGTCTAACCCTAATAATATAATTATCCAAATCACATATGGTCAAAATTATGATTAAAACCTAATAAATATCTTACACTATTAGTTACAAATCTTCCTAAACTCTCTATCTTCCTAGACTTTACCATCAAAGTTAGGAAACTAGTGTTGACACTAGTATTCTAGATCTAATGCTAGTGTTTGTACCTCAAAAACACTCAAATTTTAAAATATTTCAACATGTATGGTTCAACATATTTGTATTAATTAATTATGTAGATTTTTTTTTTGTATAAGCACAAAACAAATTTCACTCATTATACATCTAGAAATTATTAAAGGAAGTATCTATGAAGATCAATTAATCATTTTCACAACTGAGTTCTACTTTTTTATTATTTCCCATTTCTAAATCAGTTATAAGATAAGTATTATTATAGGTATGAAGCATTAAAATAATAACCCATGAGTATAATTTTTCAATTTATAAGCTATATTACTACATGTACTCACATATAGCATATTACACCATTGTTCACATAAGCCCATATAATGGGGATAAATACATTGGTTTGAGGCCCTCTTCAGAGTATATGGATATGTAGGTAGTGCTCATTAAAAAAGGTTTATTAGAGTTCATTTTTTAATTAATTGATCCAACTAACCCCTATTATTCAAGATGGTATTCACTAATTGGAGGACCTAAGGTTTTGAGGTACATATTGATATACAAAACTTGTACATGTGATCATAATAGATACTATACAAGGTGATAGTGAACCCCAAAAAATCCAAGTATAATTTTTATAAAATTAACTATATTGTTTATGGGAAATAAGTGTTCATTTTTATATAGAAATATTGATGATAGTTTCCCTATCTATAGGGTAGTGTTTAGGCTAAAAAAGTGTTGATTTATAGAATCTAATGAATCATAGATGAGAATTGTCTTGATTAATTTTGAAAATACACTTATGAAATATACTTGTGGATAATTTAATAATATAATTATTATTTTATCTTCATGTTTAATAATTTAAATTATTGTTTGGTTTTGTACTTTATATATTTAGCATATTTCCATAATTCAACATTGTATCAGAATATATTATGAATATGAATTATTTAATTGTTCTAATTTTATAATAGTTTATTCATTATTTTATTAAGATATTAAACCATAAAATATTTCCAAAAAGGTTGAAACAATTGGTGA
>JARHVA010008424.1:320000-322500 GCA_037957365.1 Torreya grandis
TTGTTGAAAGGTTCACATTCACCATATTATTGTGCCTAAATGTTTATCCCATAATATGAGCCTTATATTACAATTACCTAGATTACATGTACCACATACTATGCTAAACAACTAATATATATTTTACACTATAAGTTAAAAATATTCAACAACTCTATATCCTCACATATAATATTGTCCATGTTATCACACTAACATTAATACTAGTGTCCTAGATTTGATGCTAGTTTCCTTACCTTAAAAACACTTAGTATATTTGACATGTATATGTAAGTATATTTTACTTAATTAACCCTTTCATGAGATAATTTAAAAATGTGCATTATAAATAAAAATAAAATCCCACTCATTATACATCTATCCATTACCAAAGCAATCACATATCAATTTCACTTAATCATTTGTGCCATTTTGTTCTATTTCATTATTATTTACTATTTCCAAAACATTAACTTAAACATTAAAATGGCATCTCATGAGTAATATTTTTAAATTTACAAGATATATCACTACATGCACTTGCATATAACATATTACACCACTGCTCACACATAATCCCACATAAGAGTGATAAATACATTAGTCTATGGACATCTTTAGAGTATATGGATATGTAATAAAAACTCATTTATATAATAGTATTTAGGGCTATCTAAATTTCACTTAAGTTCACTAGCTCTTATTTTTCAAGGTGGCATGCCCTAATTGGAGGACGTAGGGTTTTAAACTACATACTGATATCCCAAAGATTAGAATAGAGAATATTCAATGTCATATTGAACCCTAAAAAGTGTAGGTTGAATATATATAAAATTACATTTATTTCATAGAGGACAAAAACATCATTTTCACACAAAATAACCGACTCTAGTGTCCTTATTTTGATAGTAGAGTTTAGGCTAACAAAGCTGATTTTTAGAATCTAATGAATCACAACTAAGCATAATCCTAATTTTTTATAGATATTCACTTCTCATATCTTATTTTTCATAATTATATAATATAATTGTTATTAAATCTTTGTATCTAACCAATCAAATTACTATTTGGTATTATACTTTCTATATTTAGCATATTTCCATAATTCAACATTATATGAAAATATATTTTGAATATAAATTATTTAACTAGCCTACGTTTATAATAGCCCATTCATTATTGGATTAGGCTATTCTCCCCCCAATGCTTTCCAAAAAGGTTTAAATAAGATATTATTTTTATTAAGATCAAGTTGTCATATGTTTTTTGGTAATTATTCTGAGAAATAATTTTTTTGTTTAGATCATATTTCAATCTTGGATGATAATTTTTTGTATAGTTTCATGATGTGGAAATGTGAATAAAAGAATATAGATTAACTTTTAATCTTTAAATTAACTTGCACATAAAAATATAATGTATTTTTTCCTTTCCCTTAAGATATTTTTTCATAAGATATAACAAGTTGTGGGTCCCTACCCATTGAGTTTATTTCCTCTCTTATAAAAAAAATGTATCATTTTTAAATTTTTCTTTGTAAATTTAAATCTTATGGAATAAAATATGGTACAATGTTAATTATGTTAATTAAAGTGGTTTTATTATCTTATAATGTACTTAAATCACATTGTTTATCTTAAAGTGATTTATGATTATATATTATGTTTTTAAGTTAGACGTAAAATTAATTTAAGTTATGTTTTAAGTTGGAATATAGTTAAAAAATTTAGTCATGGATAACTTATAGAAGTTGGATATTATAAATCACTTATAATATTATTTTATAGGAGGAAAGTCCATTAGGTATACTAGAGATCTAATATTTTTTACTTAATTTTCTCCAAGGAACATCATCCAAGGTGGACATTTTCTTGTAAGAAGAGTAAATAAAAATTATTTGATGTGTAATTTTTTTTCTTGAGGAAATACAATATATAAGGTTTCAATTATGAGTCAATTTGATTATTTGATATTCTTTCAAGGATAATCAGTTGGTGATTGCACGATATGTAGTTATAGTCATAGGTTTGTCTGCTATTTTCATATATTTTCCTAAACTAATGAATAATTTGTGTACAAAAAACTATAATATTTATTTGTGTTTATACATATATAAGTTATTCTTATATAATACTTTGATATTTTTTAACATTTAGGTATTGTCAATAGAATATTCTCTTCTTTTTTAATTTTTGATTGGTCTCAAGAGGAGTAATGTATATATTGTATCATATTATTTTATTTTTTAATTGAATTTTTTCCCTTTTATTTCTCTTATATTTTTTATAATTTATTAATTACATAATTTTATATATTGTATCTTATTCATTAGATCAATATTGTAATTAATTATTATTTTTAATATATTTTCTAGTCTTTAGGTTTCATGATTTTAGTTTACACGTGTCAATTTCATTAAAACTTATTAATAATGCACAAATAAAATAATTATGACTAATAAAAATGCAATGACACTTTTCCTTGTGTCACCTATATATATTTTCATGATAAGAATTAAAAA
>JARHVA010008424.1:327500-335000 GCA_037957365.1 Torreya grandis
TAAGAAATTCAAGTATGCCATGACAAGGCTAAAGAGTCATGCATCCCTGTGGTGGGATGGAGTGCAAGAAGAAAGAAGAAGAAAAGGGAAGTCAAAGATTAGAAGCTGGGATAGAATGGTAGAAAAAATGAAAGGTAAGTTTATGCCTAGAGATTATCAACTCAATCTCTTTAAGTAATTACAAAATTTGAATAAAAAAGAATTGTCTGTGAAAGAATACACTGAAGAGTTTTATAGGTTGACTATAAGATCAGGTCATATTAAGGATGACATAGAGAAGGTAGCTAGATACACCAATGGCTTGAAATTTTCCATTCAAGATGAAATTAGTCTTCTCATTCCTAAGACAGTTGAGGAGGCATATCAATTTGCCTTGAAAGCTGAAGAGAAAATTGCAAGGAAACAAACATCCTTCTCAAGAGGAAAGGGAAGATCCAACAGAGGTAGAGAAAATCAAGAAGGTAGAAGACAGCTGCAAACATCTCAAGAAGAGGCTAGCAGCTCACAAAGTTCAAGAGACAACTATACACCAACAGGAAGAAGACCATGCCAAGGATATCAAAGAGGAAGAGGAAGATTCATGGGCCAATGCTTTAAGTGCAACAAGTATGCAGGACACAGAGCATATGAGTGTCCAGAAAACCCTTCTACTAGTAATGAGAGGGGTGTACATGTGACTCAAGGTGAAGAACAAAATGCAGAAGTTACAGCAGCTTATGAAGATACTCCAGAAGAAGGTGAGTCTCTTTTGATGAAAAGAATTTTGTTAAAGCCAAATAAAGAAGTTGTAGAACCACCTCAAAGGAAAACTTTATTTAGAACCTTATGTAAGAGTAAGGGTAAATGCTGTAAGGTCATTATTGACAGTAGAATTACTGACAATCTTGTGTCCACTGAGATGGTGGAGAAACTAGGCTTGAAGAAGGAGGTACATCCTACACCTTATCAAGTCTCTTGGCTACAGAAAGGACACAAAATTCTGGTAAGCAAAAAATGCAAAGTAGATATTCAGATAGGAACATATAAGGATCATATTTTATGTGATTTCATGCCCATGGATGTATGTCATATCTTACTTGGAAGGCCTTGGCAATTTGATGGAAGGCTGAATACATATATGTTTGAAAAGGATGGGATCAAGCATACACTCACACCATTGATGGAAGAGGCTGCTGATATTGTTGGATAGAATTCTAAAGTTTTGATAGTAAGTGGCAAAGAGTTTCTACATTAAACGAAGAAAGAAGAGGTAAACTTTGCTATAATTGGTAAACTAAAGAGTGTAGTCACTAGTACTAAGTTGATTGATTTGCATTTATAGATTCAAGATATGTTGAATGAGTATATTGACATTGTGGTAGATGAATTACCTAATGAATTACCACCATTGAGAAGCATTAGTCATCACCTAGACTTGATTCCATGAGCAAATCTTCCAAACCAGGCTGCTTACAGGTTGACACCAAAGTTAGGAACAGTGAATGGTATATATCTAGGGACTACTTATTCATGTGTCAGGGTTTATAGGAATAGTCATGTGGAAACTATAACAAATGACTAGGGAAACCACATCACCCCTTCGTGGGTAGCATTCACAAAAATTGAGAGACTGATTGGAGAGGCTGCCAAGAACCAGGCTGCTATTTATCCAGAGTGAACAATTTTTGATGTCAAGAGATTGATTGGTAGAAAGTTTAAGGACAAAGAGGTAAAGAAGGATATGAAATTAGTCCCAGACAAGACTGTGAACAAAGATGGGAAGTCTTATGTCTAGGTTGAGATCCAAGATGGAGAACAGAAGGTCTTCAGCCCCGAGGAAGTTAGTGCAATAATTTTGACTAAATTGAAGGAGATTACAGAGGCATATCTGGGAAGCACAGTCAAAAATGCTATGGTTATAGTTCCTACTTATTTCAATGATTCTCAGAGGCAAGCAACAAAGGATGCGGGGGTCATTGCTGGCTTGAATGTAATGAGAATAATAAATGAACCAACTATTGTTGCTATTGCCTATGGTTTTGATAAGAAGGCCATATCTGTTGGTGAGAAGAATGTTTTGATTTTTGATCTTGGTAGAGGAACATTTGATGTGTCTCTTTTGACTATTGAAGAGGGAATTTTCAAAGTTAAAGCTACTATAGGAGATACACATTTGGGCGGGGAAGACTTTGACAATAGATTGGTAAATCATTTCATACAAGAATGCAAGAGGAAATACAAGAAAGATATCAGTGGCTGTGCTAGAGCCCTTAGGAGGTTGAGAACTACTTTTGAGAATTCAAAGAGGACACTTTCTTCAACTGCCTAGACCACTATTCAAATTGATTCCTTATATGAAGGTATTGACTTCTACTCTATAATAACAAGGGCTAGGTTTGAGGAGCTTAATATGGACCTCTTCAGGAAATATATGGAGCCTGTTGAGAAGTGTTTAAGGGATGCCAAGATGGACAAGAGAACTATCCATGAAGTTTTTCTTGTTGGAGGGTCCACACAAATCCCCAAAGTACAACAATTGTTACAAGAATTCTTCAATGGGAAGGAGCTATGTAAGAGCATCAACCCTGATGAAGCTGTTGCTTATGGTGCTGCTGTACAGGCTACAATTTTGAGTGGAGAAGGTAATGAGAAGGTTCAAGATTTGTTGTTTCTTTATGTTACTCCACTTTCTCTTAGTCTTGAGACTGTTGGAGGTGTTATGACTGTGTTGATTCCAAGGAATACAACCATTCCCACGAAGAAGGAACAAGTGTTCTCTACATATTCAGACAACCAGCCTAGTGTGCTCATCCAAGTCTATGAGGGTGAAAGAACAAGAACCCATGACAACAATTTTTTGGGGAAATGTGAGTTCTCTGGAATCTCTCTTGCTTCTAGGGGTGTGCCTCAAATCTCAGTTTGCTTTGACATCAATGTCAATGGTATCTTGAATGAGAAAATAGAAAGTAGGAATTTTGTTCAAGCAACAATACAAATGAAAGGAGCTAGCCAAGAACAAATGATAGACAGGTTGAGAGCTACAAGGAAAAAGAGAGAGTAAATTGGAAAGCAATTAGGTTCAAACGACAGGCAATGGAACCTATGCAGTTAACCTTGATCAAAATGAAGATTGAAAACTCAGTTGAGGAGTTTAATGAGAAGATATATCAGATGCAATATAGGATTGAGCATGAGAGTATGACTCTACAGGAAGAAAAACAACAAATGAAGCATACTTCTTCTACTCCTTGGGAGAATGATGCAGGAGCATCAATATGCTTGGCATTATTTTAACATTTTAATTTCCCGCTCTTTTCTTATCTTTTTAAAGTTTTCAAATTTGTCTATTTTAAAATAAAACAAACCAATATCCTGAACTTGGTGAACTGATTCTTATTATAGGAGAACTATTTTTTCCATCCTGGGGGGGTTATTGTGTGATGCCCAAGATAGACTTAAATGTCCAAGTTTAGAACAACGGTTTTTTAGAATATAAGATCTTCTTAGTAAAAAAATAGGGGAGGCGTGCAGGAGGAAGAGGAGGAATAAGAGTGTTGAAGAGTGGTATGTAGGAGAGGCGTGATGGGTATGTTTTGTTTTTGTTATATTAATTTAATATAGTGTGCCTTTAGGAGATTTTCTTGGTGTTATTTTTTTTCCACATTATGTTCTCTGTCCAACAGTAGTGTCAGGCATTTGATAACACTGGGCGTTCTATGTTGGCTGGGCCGCCACATTGTTTATAGTTGATGTGATGTTCATAACATATGCTAGGCATTCTATATGCTGGTTCGATTATGAATATGGAGCAATTCATTGTGTTAATTCAATTCTGGGCTGTTTTGTTATCAAATGTAATGATTTTAAATTCTAGTTTATTTTAATTCTGAATGTTTCATTCTAGCTGTGCTGCCCAATGAAATATTGTAACTTCGGCCAAGTTAATTACAACTTCAGCCAATTTAAATGTTATGCTGGACATTGTTAAGTGATATGCAACCATTTGGGGCTAGGAGTGAAGACAGGATTGCCATATATTTGGTACAAGCAAAGCAAGTAACCCATTTGACAAGAGGAGATAATTTTGTGTTATTTTTGTTTTGCTATTAGAGTTAAGTTTGTTATTTTGAGGAAATCAATGATTTTGTTATAGCAAACTAGGTAAAGAAGCACTTATTGTTGATCAGCCGTTAGAAATGCACATTGTTGAAGCTGCGAATGAAAAGAACTTAGAGTGTGAAACTACAAA
Source organism: Torreya grandis (assembly GCA_037957365.1). Classification (NCBI taxonomy): domain Eukaryota; kingdom Viridiplantae; phylum Streptophyta; class Pinopsida; order Cupressales; family Taxaceae; genus Torreya; species Torreya grandis. The sequence goes on from JARHVA010008424.1 coordinate 331,729, forward strand.
CTAGGATATATATGTGGCTTGAGAAGATACTATAGAATTAGAAGACATTGATTCAAATGTAAATGCACGGACAAATGAGCGTATGGAATAGTGTTTAAGCTTACAAGAAAATATTGATTTTGTTTCTGCAATTGGTGTAGACAAGGATCAAGGGATTCCAAATCCTGTAGAAGAAAATAAAGGTTTGCTAAAAAAATTAGTTTAGCCTGTGTGAAGAGTTTCAATCTTCATCATTATCATATTAAACTATTTATTATAGTTATCATTAACCTATAGTCATTGTATCTTATTAAAACATAGATCACCCATCTATAATGCAAGTTCACCACATTATTCATAAGGCCTTTTCTATATATTAATTAAGTCCAATGAATTTTTTTATGAGGTCATTACAACAATAATATGGATCACTGCTTTTATATCTATATATCACAAGTTCAACCACAATACTAAATTTTGAGGAATAAATAAAGTTAAACTAATCAAGAACTATAGTTTCCTTCATACATTTACCATCTCTTCCCCAAATGGACTACACAAAACATTTCATATCATCGACTATTATTTTTTATATATTTTTTTGTGTAAAAAACATATACTATTTAGTATACATTCCTATATCATCATCCATATATATATATATATATATATATATATATATATATATATATATATATATACATTACCAACATAGAATTCTGCTCCAAATTGTATTTATAAAGTCAAGTAATTTTCTCAATCCACAACCATTTTATAACTCGACCGATCCTATTCATTTTTATACTTACAGTTTATAAAATGACTTGTATATGTTTGTTTGTATTAACAAATTGACTAACTATAATTTCCTCTAGAGGTACAGATTGAAAACCATTTCAAGAGAACATACACATACAAATCAATTTAATTAGATATATACATGAATTTTAACAATAAAACTAATCTTTTGTTATATCATCATTCCACCTTATCATATCACCATACTCTCATCATGGCCTTCTTCACCATATAAATTTTATTCCTTAATTGTTGTATACCATCTCTCCCTTGTTTCCATACTTTTCCAAATTTTAGATCCTCCTCCCATCCAAAATCATTGCCTTCTTATTATAATCTCCATTCTATATTTAATTTTCTTTTCTTTCCTAAGTCATTGCTTTTCTAACACTCTTTTAAAATATTCACTGTAATTTTAATATCTAAAAAACAATGAATTTTCATTGATTTATATCTTTATTTTGTCATACATAGGTTGATGCTTTACCCTTCCTATTTATGTAATCATGTCTAAATTCCCGTTTACCATAATGAAATAAGTTTATTATAATTTCTATTATTTTCTATTTAGTTTTTAAAACCATAACATCTACTTAACATAGAGTTATTTAATCATGCTAAGATTGGTGCTTTACTATTTTATTTTAAAATCAATTATATTCAATCATCTTGATCTTGATTTATTTCAAAAATCATGTAGGTTAACACTTGTGTTCAAGGCTTAGTTATTCACTAAGTTCACTTAAGTCATTCTACAAATGTTAAATTTAGACCCTTAATACACAAGGTATTTTATGCATAGGATTTAGCACTTTAAGTTAACAACTATTATAATAGTTGAATTTCCTTGATTTAATGTCACTTGTAATTATTTTTATAAATGATAATCAACTAATTAATAATCTAATTCTTTCAAGATAACTCTTTTAACTAAATATCAGTGTATAAGGATTATCTATATATATAATTATTTAATCATAGACTTCTATTTATGCTATTGTTTATACCTAGAGACATTAAATCAAGACAATGATATTTACTGAATAACATTTAAACTAGTCACCATGTTTAGATAATCTTACTTAGTGTAAAAATTGACAACATGATCATAATACATCATTATATGAGTAAATATATGTACTTACAACTATACATTATATCACATAATTTAGATCATCATAAGAATCAACCTAAACATGGACATAGCATAAGCATATTAGCACTAACAAAAAAACAAACTAACTAGATCAAACAAAAGAGTTAATGAATTATTCTAGTATGGTGTGTGTGTTGGGTTATTATAAGTTCCTTTGTCATCTTCTAATCATCCCATCTATGCCATCCTCTATGATGATGTTATCCCTCCTTCATGTTCTAAGGGAAGAATCAATCCTGTATCTACCTCATGACAAGTAGGTAGTTCGTTTGAGTCATCATACATATCTAAATAACTAATGATGGATAGATAACATATATACATCCACAATTTACCAAAATAAAAAAGTACATATGTCACATAATTAATCCATTATGTAAACTAATCAACATATCACTATATCATACCTAGTATATGTCATAAATATCTAATCAAAGAAATAATAATTAAATGATAACCATAATAATCTATGGATTTAAAGGTTATAAATTTTAGGGTGAAATTGGGATTTAACATCCTTCCCCCTAAAACTAGTCATCATCTTGATGACACTTATTCAAATAATAGTGCTGAAAATAAATAGAGTTTAATAGAATAAAAGCATAGTATCTATATCAAATGATGTAAATAAATATGTAAATATCTTTTATAACTCATCATATTCCTCCTAAGTAGCACTATCCTCATAATACTGTTCCCATAAGACCTTGATTTGTGATAATTCTCTATTACACAAATGAAATTTTTGAGAATTAATTACTCTAATTGGTTCTATCATGACCATCTTGAAATCAGAACCTCAATGAAAATTTCACTGACTTTCCCCAAAACACATGAGATCATCATAAAATCCAAAAAAATGGCCAGGGAGTGTTATACAAAACCTTCCATCCCCTTTGCACATCTCTCTAACCTTGAGAGTGTTTTTCTCATCAAAGAGAAATTTTTTTAAGGAACCTGGCAAGAATGATGTGTATAAGTTAATACTATCACTACTCCACATAGCTTTGGATAAGTATAACATGTCAATATTATCACTAATCCATATAGCTCTTGACAAGTATGATGATGAATAGGAAATAGAAATACTACATTTCCAACTTATATAAAATTATGGAATAACCATCCACAATAGACATGTGTATGGCCATATAACTCAATTTGACAAGTTCATATGTAAAATACTAGATTCAAAAAGTTTTTCTATTGGATATAAACTCAATAATTATCAAGTCAATGTGATGATAAGTACGATCCACTCTTATCACTTATAATCAAGTTCCTAATTCAACTCTCTTCCCTTAGGTCTCCATGACCTAATGATCTCCAAAATGTGCAC
>JARHVA010008424.1:340000-360000 GCA_037957365.1 Torreya grandis
ATATACAATATTCAGTCTACATTCCTACATTGCCATCCATTAATTTTTGAGACTATATATATTATTATATTTTTGCATATACATTATCTACATATAACTATGTTTAAATTATATTTATATTGTCAAGAAATTCTCTCAATTCATAACCATTTTATAATTTGTCCAATCCTATTCAATTTTATACCTAAGGTTTCTAAAATGACTTGTCTATGTCTTTTTGTATTAAAAATTTGACAAATTCAAATTTTCCTTTAGAGGAAAGGATTGAGAACCATGTCAAGAGAACATACACATATAGATCGACTTAATCAGATGTATACATGAATTTAAAAAAACAAAACTAACCTTATGCTTTGTCATCATTCCACCTTATCATATTGATGTACTCTTACTGTGCCCTCATTCATCATATAACTTCTATTCCTCAGATATAGTATACTATCTTTCCTTTTTTACCATACTTTTCCTCCTTTTATATTCTCCTCCAATAAAAAATCATTGCCTTCTTATTATAATCTCCATTTTATATTTAATTTAATTTTCATGCCTAAGTCACTACTTCTCTAACTCTCCTTTAAAATCTTCACTATAGTTTTAATTCTAAAATACCAATGAATTTTAATTGAGTTATATCTTTATTTTGTCATGCATAGGTCAATGATTCACCCTTCTTATTTATTTAATCATGCCTAAATTCCCTTTTACCATAATCATATAAGCTTATTATAATTTCTATTATTTTTTGTTTAGTTTTTAAAACCATATCATCTACTTAACTTAGATTTATTTAATCATGCTAATGTTGGGTATTTACTATTTTAGTTTAAAATCAATTATATTCACTTGTATTGAGCTTGATTTATTTCAAAAATCATGCATGTTAACACTTGTGTTCAAGGCCTAGTTATTCACTAAGTTCACTTAAGTCATTCTACAAATGTTAAATTTAGACACCTAATACTCAAGGTATTCCATGCATAGGATTTAGAACTTTAAGTTGAAATTATTATAATATTTAAATTTACTTGATTTAATTCCACTATTAATTATCTCTATAAAATATAATCAACCAATTAATAATCCAATTATTTTAAGATAACTCCTTTAACTAAATAACAGTGTCTAAGGATTATTTATATCTATCATTATTTAATCATAGACTTATACTTATGATATTTTGTATGCCTAAAGAGATTAAATAAAGATAATGATATTTAACAAATATCATTTAAACCAGTCACTATGTTTAGACAATCCTTCTTACTATAAAAATCAACAACATGATCATAACATAACATTGTATGACTAAATCTATGTACTTGCAATCATACATTAGATCACACAATTTAGATCATCATAAGCATCAACCTAAACATGAACATATAAAAATTATATTTTCACTCAAAAACAAATAAACAAACGAGATAAAATAAAATAGTTAATAAGTTATTCTACTGTGGTGTGTGTTGGGTTACTAGCAGTTCCTCTATCATCTCATAATCATCCCATCTATTCCGTCCTCTCTGATTATTTTCTCCCTCCTTTATGTTTTTAGAGAAGAATCAATCCTACATCCACCCCTTGATAAGTATGTAGTTAGTCTAAATCATCATACATATCTCAAAAACTAATGATGCATAACTAGCAAATATACATCCACAATGTACTAAAATAAGAAAGTAAAGCTATCACATAATCAATCCATTATGTAAGCTAATTAGCATATCACTATCCAATAACCAATATATGTCATAAATATCATATAAAATCAATACTAATTAAATTATAGCCATAATAATCCATAGATTCAAAGGTTATAATTCTTAGGGTGAAATTGAGATGTAATAAGAATCATGTTATATATAGTAAGATTGAAATTAATGTAACATGCCAAATATGTGAACCTTTTATATAAATAATGTGTCATTAAATATTACATAAAATATATATTTATGATAACACATACCTTGAATGTTACATCCATGCATCATAGATAGATTGTTAGTAATAATATTATAAAAACATAATGTATAAATTTAAATAAAATATTAACATGAACAAGAGAAAAATGTTAAATTATGCCAAGATAAGCATGCTATCACATAAAAATGAAATAAATTTAGGTTCATTCAAAGAACCTATTATATTCATGATGCTAGTTCAGTCCTTCAGCATTTCCTTCCAAAGTAGAAATGTGATATTATCCTAATCTAAACAAAATTGATGAAAAATGCTCAATATTATTTGGTTTAAACTCATGTTTTTATCATAATCTAGATATCCATTCTTATAATTTTATTTTAGTACTTATTAACCCACATAGAATTATCTTGGTCTTGTATTATTTTGATAAGGTTTATTCATTTAGATTTAATAATATCCGATTTGCTAAATAACACAAATAATGCTCCCATCAAACATTCCAATTGGTATTATTTCCATCATGTAACAACCATTGACAATGATACCTTTTCATTTATAATCATGATGATGGAATCTCATGTGTAAGTGCATTGAAAAATTGTACCTCATTATCTAATGAATAAGGAATAAACCTTATGAATTTTCTAATATTGGATCTATATGTCCTAAAATATGGATATATATGCCAATAATTTCAATAATTTATCATTTATTTTTATAAAATGTTTGCATCTTTTTTTTTAATAGATTCTACTTATCCATTTCCTTGTGCCAATTTTATTGTTAGACACTAAAATATAGTATTAAGTACATGAAAATAATTATTTTGGCATTTATTTACCATGCATGACTTGTGTACATAAATATGGTCCTAACTCACCATCTCACCCTATCCTATTGATTTATATAATTCCAAAATCTCTTTTGATATTTATCATGAACTATGTTAAGAATTTTGAATTTATATCCCTAGTTCACATGTGAGACATTTACCATGATTAGTTTCAAAGATGAGCACATGTTTTATTTTCATGTTATGAACTTTGTATACTAAAACTCTGAATTAATGAAGAATGTTATTGAGAATAATTGAGTGTTGATCTTATCTAGATGGTTACAACATTATTTTGTGTTTGAAACTTCAATCTAATAGCTATGATAGTATAAATTTTATATATTTAAATGTTTTATTATGAATTTTTTCCCTTTACATCAATGGCATCTTTGTTTAACATAATAAACCCTCAAAAGGCTGAAAATTATCCTAAGTGTTTAGATAAGAATGTGCCTTAGCCTTGACCCCTATGCCTAGAGTGTTAGCCAGATAAATGAGCTTCTGAGTATGAGATATTCATCAATTTCATTAATTTCATAAATGGCACTTTGATTACTATCTAAGAGACTTTCACCCCTAGAAAACTGGAACTAGTTTAATACCAACTTATGCCACCATGGCCAAAACTAGTGCCTTTGAATAGGCTTGTGCCTTCTGATCTTACCCAAGATGGCACACATTGATAGACCACCTAATACTATTTTTCCAATGAATAAGTCCCATTATGAATAAGGTTTCACCATGTCTAAACTTTCCTAATGTGGACCTTGATCCCTTCACTTCTATGCTTCGACGAGTGCACAAGGATTGTGCCTTGTGTGAATTTGATGCCAACACAGTACTGCATATAAATGTTATGCACCATAGACTTTTACTTTTATTTAACCTAGTGGTATTAAGTATAAAACTAACTTTAATTAATTAATAATCACATGGGCTAAACAAGGAAACTTTTCTACAACATTTTGGTTCCATTACTAGGACCCATGTTGAATTTTATTACTGAAATGGTACAATAGAGCAATGATCCAAATTTTGTCTGAGAACATTGAGCACTAGCTAGTGCAAGTGGAAGATATTTTTTCATAGAAGCATTTGAAATTCTAAGGATATAATCCTAGGGAATGGGTGAAAACCAACCTAGTTGATGCTCTATATGAGGTTTTATTTTATAAACTACATGACCATGTATACTAGTGGTTGGTTGCCTATACCACCTATAGAATATGAAGCTATGATCAATGCTTTGAGTGGATAAAGTATTACCTATAAAGGCTTGAAATCCTAGATGATTTTTATACTCACACTTTAGATGAGTGGTAGAGTGGTGCACTGAATATCTACATGTTAGAATTCATATTGTCAACCTTTTCTTGCCCTAAAGAAGTCAAGTACAAGTTATTTCATAAACCAAGGGGTATTTTCATAAGAGGTCTCATCACCAAGCTAAATAAATTATTGGTGGATTATGGTTTTGAAACCATAATAATGGAACACTAAAATCCTTGAACATATGAGCTGTAGACACCTAAAACTAGCCACCAATAACCCCTAACTATGCGTTTGACCAATTTCCTCCTAAAATACATAATTTGTCCTAACAATACTAAAATAGGATAAATTATTTGAAACTAACATATTCAAGTGCCAATTTTGGCTATGGTATCATTAAATGGGGCAATGCAATTTATGGGATGGGTAACTTTGATCAGATCATTTCAAGTCAAAATGTCAAATTTGCACCTAGGTGCTCTAGATTGCTCTTTCCTATAAAATATTTTGCACAAGATGCATGCCTTTATTATTTTATTTTTTTAACATCCTAAATGTTAATATACATCTAATGCATTTTACATTACTTTCCAATTCCAATCTAATCAAATTTTTGACCAATAGCAAGGCATTCTGATGAATCTAAGTAATTTGTGCACAAAGTGCTTAAACATGCTTAAGAGCTAATTAACCCAAATCAAGACATAATAAAAAATTCCATGGAAAATTGTTGAATACTTGTTTTTAGAAATGAATATTAGATATTTTCATCGCCAAGTGACCTCATTTCGTGGGAAGACATCCCTAGGCCACAAATGCCACAAATATCAAGATTCATGCCCTTCATGCCTCATCAATGCCTTCCATGATACCCTCTATGCCTCTTAATTTACCCTTATTCCAATGTCATGATGAGGATAATTATAAAATTAATTCCAAAAATTGAATTAATCCTTAACCACACATCTCAAGCTTAGGATGGATGGTTCAAGTTGATTTTAGACATTTTCAAAAATCTATAAATGGAAAGGCCATGAACATCATTTGTAAGCTATTTTTATGCAAAGTTATAATTCACAAATATATTCAAAGCATCCATTACCACTAGTGTTACCATGCCAAATTGATTCTAAGCCAAGCCAAGCCAAAGCCAAAGGTGCCAAAGAGAGATATAGGTGGAAAAGCTTCCATTTCCAAAGACTTCATGAGCACAAGCCAAGCAAACCACTACTACAAAGGCATTTGGAGAATCCAAGGAAGGTGAAGGAATTATTGTGTTTGATTCCTTTCTTTTTAGTTGTGTTTATCATTTTCTTTTTTTAACTAAGCTCTCCCTAGTGTCTAGGCCTAGAGATGTTAAGATATTAATGTGTTTATTTAATTTTATTTTCATTTTAGAACTAACCATACTCTCTTGAGTCAAATTCCTAGATCACATGAGTAAGTATAGAAGGTGATAAGGGGAATTTTAGGTCAGGCATGATGATAAATAAGAGAAGGCATAGGATGATAGAAAATATGGAACCTAGAGAGAGGGAAGGGCATGGGGAAAGACCCCTTGAGTTTTAGTAGCATGCTGAAAGAGAGGAGGAAGCAAGAGACCGAACTCAGTAGTTAAGTGTAGAATACCTTAGGTTATTATAAGATGTGGTGAATGTGGATGCACCAAAATCATCCACCCCCTTTAAACTTGAAGTGAAATCTCATGCACTAGATTCTCCACCAAAAAATAGAAGAATGATAATTGACATTATTACTGACATTGACTTTAATAAACTTCAAACATTGAAATAAGGCTTTATGATCGAACAAGTGATACCTTACAAGTAATTAAACAATAAAACCATGAAGCTAGTTAGAACCAACCTAAGAATCCAAAATAAAAGTGAAAGCATTCCCATTTAGAGGATGTCAATTATGTTAATAGGGAAATATCCCACAAGAAGTGGCCTAGTGCCACAAGTGAGCATTAATACCCCATAAAACTTGAAAAAATAATCTACACTAATAAGGTTAGTGCTTAACCCTATAATCAGAGGCATTTAAGGACTACTTATAATAAAGATGTTGGGGGTAAGACACCTTAGACTCTAACACCACCCCCTTAGTAGATTTATTGCAAAATGGCAATATACTTGCCTGAGTGTCATGATGTAGTGAATGTCACAAAGTATGTGCTCAAGTGTGAACTTTAATGGTGTGATAAAGGAATCACCTAATTAGAGCATGAGGTGAGTTAGTTCATGACCACCTTGTTGGATCATGCCCATACATGGTATCAAAAATTTGATCCAAACTAGGCTATGGTTGATTATGATATACTGAAGTAGGTCTTCTTGAAGTAATTTGATATTCATAAGTTTGAGAAATAGAGCATTGTGATGCTCAAGGAAATCATCCAAGGGATATCTGAGAGTGTGTGCCTATATGATTCATAGTTTAATACCCTTATTTCTAGGCTTATATATGATATCTACCCTTCCCAACATGTGTAGTGGTTTATTGGGGGCCTACTAGTACATTTCAAGAGAGATTTATCTATGAAGACCTTCATAGACCCCCACAAAGCACTTGAAACTAAATTTTGGGCTGATGTAGTAGTCATCTCCAACACCAATATCAGCCCATTTATGGAGGCATAGATCACATCAATGGTCTCCCAACTATAGAAGTTCATCGTTAGTTCAGTGTATGACACTCATAGTGGATTATGGTGTGTTAAATATGAGATAGAAGGGCATAACAAGAATAATTTCCTATAAATGAATGTTTTCACCCTACTTCTTATCTATGAAGTTTCTCATAGGCCACATGACTCTCAAAATTTCCCCTATTATAGTGTGTCAGTCATGTGAACACTGTTATTTATTGTAAGATGTACGATGCCTATACCCATTCAATAATAGATTTTTGAGTCATTGATGAGATGTGTCAAAATATGGAGAGGGGCATGTAACAATCAATGACCATAGATAATGGCCAGGTGGGCCAAGGAAATTAAGGCTATGGATAGCAAAATACTAGCTATATGAATCAGTGAGGCATGCACAAACAAATTGGAAGACACTGTGGAGGGAGATTCTTACCATGATCATGTTATAAGTATGAGAATTAATAGTGTGACTACCCCACACAACCAATGTGTGGGTATTGTTAGGGACCTCATGTGGTCAAATATTACCTATAATTATACAAATATCAAACTCAATGTTGGTCTTCCATAGATAATGGTGCCACCATGGTTAAGCATGAGAAAAAAGAAGAGAAATGGGCTCCAAAGCCATAAAAAACTTGCAAAGAGACACCTAAGGTATAATAAACAAGTAATATTGGGTTCACCACACAACCACCTACTACTCTAATAAAATATATATGATTATAATATGGTGAGTCAAGCCACATCAAGTGCATAGTGTGACCTTAGCCAAAAGATGCACCCTACCCTGACCCAATGTTATAGAAGGATGTCCTATAATAAGCTATAATCATAATACAAAATTTATAGGGAGAAATCCAACTATCTAGATATTTAGAGGCATAGGTAAGCACCTCATGTAGGAAGCAAGACAACTAAGAGGTTGAAGTACAAGAGTTAACCAAGATCTTATGCCTCCTACAATCTAAAGGGTTGTTTCCCTTGATAAAAAATTGATTTTAAAGTATTCAAGGAAGAGACCCAAGGAAGAGGTTTTGCTTCAGATCAATGAAGTTTATGTGCTACATATAGAGCAAGTGCATGAAGTAAGACATTCTTATAATGTAGAGTATGACCAAGAACTACTAATAAATTCCACCATCGATGGATAGTATTTTTATGAGGTCCTTATAGACACAATCCTTGAGGTTAACATTATGACTAAAACCACTTGGGAGAAGATGGGATAGACACCCTTAAATCCCTCCACTCATATGTTATTTATGGCCAATAAAAATCAAGCACAACCTATCAAGATCCTAAATGACACCATTGTAGATATCATGGGCATCAAGTTTTGAGTTATTTCAAGGTAATCAAATTGGTAGAGAATGATAACTATTTAGTGCTCTAATGTATGCCATGGTGCTACACCAACAACATAAACATGCACTTCAATAAGAAGTATATGCCTTTCAATAATGGTAGAGAGAAGGTGGTGATCCCCTTATCAAGTGATCAAGGGCCTCCATATGTGAAAAGTGTTGATCTCAAAGATAAGATCAACCACATTTATAACATCATGATGTGGGGAACCAAAAATATTAACCTAAGCAATGAAGGAGTGCTTGAATGGGAGGATGGACAATTAGCTTATACTAAAAATAATGTAGCCTTTGATCGATGGGTCAAAGAGGCTTATGAAGTGATTAGGTGAAGGTACTACCTAGTATGAACAATTAATCCAAGACCAGCTAGAAAAATATTGATTAGGATTGAGTAAACTTAGAATAAATGGGTTCCCCAGACAAAAAGGTATGGAAAAGGGTGTTTTGGTTGAGTAAATGGAATCTTATAATGCTCTAAAAATATGGAGGGATCCATCTTGTAGAGAACTATGTCCATGACATTAAATTGTGCATTTCCAAGGAAGTATATAGAATGGGCACACTAGTACATAACCTAAAGAGCACTACTACTTATTGGTGGATAGTGAAAATGCCTATTTTAGCAACATGATAAGATGTGAAGGCAAAAATATGAACTAGGTTTGGAAAGAGTAATGAAGACTTAAACATAACTACTTAGGTGATTTTGACCCAATCATGCATGTGAGTTTATGTGAAGAAAATTGGACTATTTGTGGTGAGAACATACCTAGAAGCCTTTGGGTCCATGCCTTCTATAGGAATTTGAAAACATGGGCATGAGTGTGGTAAGTTTTAAATGAAATGAACTGAGAGATAATAGATAAGGAAGTACTTAAGGAGAGGTTCATGCACACATTCTCCTTCTCTTCATAGAACTTAGAACTAATAGAACCATTACAAGTCATTTATAGGGTGGTGTTTGAGGACACTACCATCCTAAAAGAGTTCCTGAGAGAAATTTTTAGAGATAAAGGACTAGCATTCTTAACATTATTTGAAGAGTAGGTGCTCAACAGTGAATATAATGAGGATGATGACAAGACTTAAAAGGAGCAAAATTGTAAAGCTCTAATAATAAGATAAAAACTTGTTCACCTTATGGATGAAAGTTCCATAAATGAAGAAGATATGAATCATTTTGAATTGAAATAATGGAGGGGACAAGAAAAGTTGAAGACTCTAATCATGAGATGAATAAACCCTATCGTATACCACTCAAGAACACTAAAGTAGACATTAGTGTCGAGAGCAAGGCAAAGATTGCCACTATAGGTGATTACTAGTTTGAGGCAAAGATGGCATTAATCATAGACCTAAAGGAATTTTAGGACTTTTTCCCACACAACTACCAAGACATAAAGGGAACCCACTCTTCCCTTAGAAAAATGAGCATCAAGCTAGTTATGGCATGAGGTTTGTCAAGAAGTACCTATATAGGATGAATCCTATTATCCATTCCAAGGAAAGAATGGATATTTATGGAATGCTAGCCATTAGCATCATCTACCCTATACAAGAGTCTAAGTGGGTGAGCTCAATGGACATAATCATCAAGAAAGATGGATGTAGATAGATCTACATCTAATACAAACTTTTGAATGCTACCTACATCACTAACCCATTATTGATCTCATTCATGAATGAGGTCTTGGATAACATCATAGGTTGTGAAATCTATAGTTTCATTGATGGTTTCTTAGGCTATCATTAGGTGTAAATCAAGGAGGATAAGCCCAAAATAACCTTTTCAATGGAATGGGGTTAGTTTTATTATAATGTTATGCCCTTTGGACTCAAGAATGCATCAACTATATTATCCATAATGGTGATCATTGATTTTAAGGACTTCATCCATAGGTTCCTCCAAGTCTATCTTGATGATTGGACTATACATGGATTTGTATAGGACCACTATGAAAATCTATGCCTCATGTTTGAGAGGTAAAGTCAACTTTAATTATATTTAAACATAAATAAATGCATATTTTTAACCCCCTTTGGAACATTGTTCAAGCACATGATCTACAAGGATGGTTTGCTTGTTGACCCCATAAAGATATCTATCATAATTTAGCTCCAAACTTGTTCAATGAAAAAAATGTTCACACTTTTCTAGGCCATTATGGATACTACAATAAGTTTATATAGAGCTATGTAAATATCATAGTGCCTCTAAAATATCTCTTGTGCCATGATGGCCCATTCTATTGGGGCAGGGTGCAAGAAGAGGATTTTAAAACATTAAAGCTAAAGTTGGCTAGCATTCTAATTTTGTAATTTCTAGATTGGACTACTCCTTTCCACATCTATGTTGATGCTTTAGGATCTACAATTACTGTTATATTGGTCCAACTAGGCAAGGGTGTGATGGAACACCCCATCTCCTTTACATGCAAGAAATTGACATAAGAAGAATATAATTACACCACCACCAAGTGCAAAGTGATGGCAATGGTCTATGCCCTAAAAAAAATAAGCAATATATATTGATGACCCCATTCATATATTTCATTGATCAAGAGGTGCTTAAGTACCTCATAAACAATCCTATTCTAAAAGCATGCATACATAGATGGATAGTTCTATTCTAGGATTTGTAGTTCTCTATTGTTAAACTTGGAAAGCAAAACTTATGACCAGACCATTTGTCTCACATAAATTATGGTGATGTAGTAATTATTATTGAGGATGACATGTCAAATGTGTAACTATACAAAATCTAGTGCATCCCTGAAGACTTAGAAGAGATTGCCTCTTTTGTAACATCTTATTTTTCACCCTAAATCATGTCAAAGAAGGAAAAGAAGGAACTTGTGGTTCACCCTACCACCTTCTAGCTCATTGAGGAAGAGATGTATCAACTATGTAGAGATGAAGTCCTATACCAGTGTGTTCTAGAACATGAAAGGGAATCCATATTATAATAAGTGCATGAGGGAATTATAGGAGGCCATTGCAGTAGAGACATAATGGTGTGCAATATATTATAGTCACTTGTGGTGGCCAAGCCTATTCCAAGATGTAATGTAGTGTGCCAAGGCATGTAACATATGCCAAAATACTAGGAATCTCAACCATTGGGATGAGATGACTCTCATCCCAATTATTTATTAGGAACCATTCAATAAATGGGCCATTGATTTTTTTGGAATTATAACTCCCATAACATGATGCACATGTGCATGGTATATCTTGGTAGCCATTGACTATTTCACCAAGTGGGTTAAAGCTGCACTGATAAAAGACTACATAGCTAAAATAACCATGTGCTTCATCTAAGAAAATATAATAAGCTGATATACGTGCCCATTAAGTCTAACTAGTGATAGGTTCACTCATTTCATCAGTGAGATGGTGTGCATCCTCTTAACTAAATACATGGTGGTGTACCACATGACCACCCCACATCATCAATAAGAAAATAGCATAGCAAAAGCATTTAACAAGATGCTAGGAATGTGCCTAATAAAGATATGTGATAATGGTTACAAGGATTGGGATGATCTTGTTTTAGTGGTACAATGGGAATGCCACACAACATATAAGTGCTTAAACAAATCTACACCGTTTCAACTAGTGTTTGGCACTGAAGAAGTTTTCCCCATGGAATTCATGGTGTCATCCTTATGAATTAAATAGATTGATCACTTAGATGAACAAGAGTATTTGGGCACAAGGTTGGAAGACTTGGAGCATTTGGATTAAAAATATACCCAATAAATATGGATTTAGCAAATTGAAAAGGCATGTTAGAAGCTCTGACATGATAAACACATCAAGTTCAAGCAACTAATTGAAGAAGAATTGGTATTATTCTATGACTCAATGTACCTTAAACACCCAAGTAAATTAAAAATAAGGTGTATGGGCCCCTACATCATCCACCACATCTTGGAGATAGTCACATGTAAATTGTGTATGTTGTCTAGAAAAATACTTCCAAGGCATTTGAATGGCAATCGATCGAAGCCATATTGATAGTAGGATGGTGATTTCACCATCCTACACTAAATTTTTGGTCACTCGTTAGTTTTAAGTTGAGCTAACAAGAATATAGTTTGGCATAAGCTGAACCATCCTTTTTTTATTTTTGTTCCTTATATAGTTTAAAGATCTAATAAGTGATGCATAAAGACCGTAAGGACTTATTTTCTAGTACTTCATGTATAATTCTAGTCGAGTGAATCAATAACTTGTGATTTCTTAGCACATGAGGCCATAAGACCTAATTTTTAGGTGTTTGAATAAAACCTAGCTCTAGTGAATCCATCTGGCCTCCCATGCATAATTCAAACTAGGTGACTTGAGCACTATTATTTTTAAGTGAGGATATAAATCTAAGTGGTGGGAATGTGAGACTTGTTAGACTAAAAAAAGAAGCACATAGAACTCTATGCACAAGGTTCCAAAGAAAGGGAGCTTCCAATCCTATACATGAACTACTCTAGCCTTTCATGCATAATTCTAATCAGTTGATTTGAGAACTTGTGTCCTCTAAGTGAATGAGGCCAAAAATCTAAGTAGTGGGTACATGAAACTCACCAAACATAAGCAGAAGATCACAAAACATAAGCAGAAGATGTACAAGATCCATGTGTATAAAGTAAACATTATAGGGATCTTGGAGACCCAAGAATGGACTAATTTGGTGATTCCTTACATAATACCAATCAAGTGAATTGATCCAATTTTCTTTCTCAGCACCTAAGTCTAAATGATTAAGTTTAAAATTATGAAGTTACCAAACCTTGAAAATTTGAGAACAAAATGACAAAGTACATAAGCATAATGGTAACCTTTACACTAAAGATAAAAGTAATTACATCAATTGGTCATGCACCAAAGATTAAAAAAGAAGGTGAAGATGCTCAATAGGGTTGGGTATAAGGAAGAAAGTGAAGATACAAAATCTAACAATGTGTAAGAGAACTAAGAGAGAAGACAAAGCACTAGAGAGCCAATGCAAGGGATTTTTATGGGGTAGGACAAACCAAGGCAAGAAAAAGCATAAAAATTTGACCAAAATAGAGAAGCATGCTTGAATTGGAATTACATATAGAAGATAAAGTGGAACCAAGAAGGCTAAATTGCATGCATGTGAGGCACTACACCTAGATTACCACAAGGCAAAAGTCATGCCAAGTGAACAAGCATAGGAGAGAAATCATCTCAAATAGCTAGTATCCACCCAAGTTTGAGTGACAAGTGACCATTTGAGATAAATATAACCTCATCTAATTACCATTATAGAGAATTTAATGAATTAAAATTGGAGGCACAAATATATGTAATTAATGCATTGATGACAAAGGATTTTTGTTGATTTTGCAAAATTTTACATTTTCTAAGAAATCTAGGCACTACCACACTATAAGAAAAGGGTATAGATTAGTAAGTGGAAAACTTGATTAAGTTACAAAGCTTAAACTAAATTGAGACTTAGAGCAAACCTAAGTGAAAACCATAGAGTCAAAGTGAAAAAACCGTATACCAATAATAATTTGACAAGTTTTAGGCACTAAGAGTGGATGATTACATACTAAGAAACATTGTAATCATAGTAAGATTAATTTGAAGAAGTGAATAGAGTGGATTATATAGAAATTAGAAAGTTAAAAAGGTGAATCGGCATCCAAGTTTCCATTAAAATCTAGTGAAGCTTGAGAGCTAAGAGAATAGTCATAGGTCCCATGATTGTAGATGCATAATCACCATTCGGGGCTTCAATAAACTACACCTATCTTGTTTCAACACCAATAGGTTTATAATGGTGAAGAAATAGAAGGGATCAAGATCCAATCAAATGTAGCAAGAACCAAAACAAGTGTGTATAACA
Organism: Torreya grandis; assembly: GCA_037957365.1. Classification (NCBI taxonomy): domain Eukaryota; kingdom Viridiplantae; phylum Streptophyta; class Pinopsida; order Cupressales; family Taxaceae; genus Torreya; species Torreya grandis. Next base: position 353,932 of record JARHVA010008424.1, read on the forward strand.
CCCTAAGTGGCCCCATAAAAAATAATGGTGCCAATATTGAAGTAGTGAGTGTGGTGGAGGTAGAGACCAAAACACTCACCAAAATGTCCTACCAAGTAAAGTAATTTCCTCTAGAGGTTATGACGAGTGAGATTTAGAATTCATTTATGCACATATAATAGTTAAATGAATATAAACATCACATGTCTAGCCATCTATAGGATCTCACACAAGATTGGATGATGGACACAAGGTAGAAGATGGTGCAAGGTGATGCTCTATTTGATGTCTTAATCTAAGATAAATTGACTACTTTTAGTGTAACTCAAATTTATGAATTATCATGCTTTAATATGCTATAGGAATTGGTACAATTCCTACTCTTGTACATCTATGAGTACTACATCTACTTCATAGGAAGGTGCATAAAGATATTAACATAGTTGATAAAGAGAATAAATAGGCTCCCAAATATTGATAAGGACATACATCAGATGATGGATGATGATGATGATGAGGTGGAGCATATATCACATAACCTAAAGTAATTTAAGGTGGTTTTTATGTTTCCTATCAAGGAGTGTAAGGACCCCCAAATAATGGTAGTGGTGTGCATTGTAAGCTCTAAACTATGACCACGTAGTCAATGAATTGATGTGATGAAGGCATACCTTTGCATCACCTATCACATGATGCAAGGTGAGTAGTTCAATACTACCAAATTCATCATTGATGAATTTATGAGGAATTCACAAGAGTGTCATAGGGTAAAAGGAACATTTAGGTGGGGATCCATTCTCATCCTCATTATCATGCAAGAGATTAGGATCCCAGAAGGGGATGAAGACAACCTCTAGGTCAATCTAGAGCATAATGATGCCCTAACCTATAAGTGTAAAGACTTCATGAACCCCTTCTCTTTTAGTGCCAAATATAATACATACATCATGGGGTTGTGAAAGAAGTACATAGAGGCCTTTGGGATAGAATGGTACATCCCTCAGGGGCTCCCTTAGAGTATGTTCAAAATGGTATCCTTTATCATAATGTAGTACTATTGTGTAGTGCACTTATTTTTAGTTGATGGTAACATGTGAGGGTAGATAAAGCTCCCCTATGCCTTCTCAAAAAGATACATTAGTGATGCATTTCACTATATCCCCAATGCCCAATAGTAATACATTCAAGTAAAGGAACTAGATGTGGAGAGGCAGATGATGAGGTTTTAGTTCAGTCATGTAGATAGAAAGGCTACCACAGATGAAGAGGATGAATTAGATCACCCATATAGCCAAACCCTATAGGAGGAAAACATACTTGGCCATATTGATAGATTATACTATAAGATGAAGCCACAAAATAAGGGCCTCAATGTAGAGTATAATGAAGACCTCCCAATCTAGATTGGTGATGAAATAACTTTGGTACCAGTAGAGAAGAAGTATCCCAAGAAGAAGATGGAGGAGACTTTGGAAGAGATAGAGGAGAGGTTAAAGCTCAAGATAACCTCAAAATAATAAGCCTCTCCTTCAAAATCCATAAATAATAATTTGTGACTCATGCCAAAGGCTTCCCCTAACACAAAGGAAAACCAGAAGGGGAAGGTTCCTTCTATGGCACCTAAAATAATTTTATTTGACATAGAGGAGGAAGAGGAGATGGAGGAAGAAATAGTTAGGAGGGGTGTATACATCATGCCCAATGAAGATGACTCCTCTTCAAGTTAATGGATCCCCTCTCCATCCCCTTAAAATAATTACATAAGAAGATATGAAAATGGAGGAAACTTGGCCTTAGTGAACCCAACATGCAAAAGGTGTAGGAGATAGAGGAATGAAGAGAAGAAAGATAAAGGCCACAATGTCAAAAGAATCCATTGAGATGGTCAAGGCTGAAGAGTGTAGGAAAGAAGTAAAAAAATGCAAGGCATGGGAGATGAAAAGGAGGAGGGAAGGAGAAATAGGTGAAAATCTTGATGAGGAAAAAAAACATGGATAAGCAACACCCTCAAGCACACCAACTGAGGAATATTTGAAGAATAAATGGGAGGACATGGGTCTATAACAATATCACATCAATTTGTCTCTAGAATTGCACTAAAAATGAGAGGCTATAAAGGCCAATGGCATGTCCCAAGCTAAAATTGATCAAATGGAGGCTAAGGAGATAAAGGTAGAAGAGAAAAAATGCAAAACATAGGCCAAGAGAAGGCAATCTATGAAGAAAAAATCCAAAGAAGAAAAGGCAAAGAAGAAAGAAATAAAAGAGAATGTGGCCAAGGTAGACAGGGCCAAAATAAAGGAGAGAAAGGAAAAGATTTTTTCTAGTATGGAACCTAGAAGGGATAAAGCAATAGAAGAGGCACTAAATGCCTATTCCATCTTGGTAGAGGGAGATGCAAAATAATCATGCTTTAATTCTAAAGGGGCACTTGAGGATAAAGAATGTGATGATGATGCCTAAAAAAAATAAATGGAGAAGGTAGTAGAGACACCATTAGGGTAGGAGGAATGTAAGGCTAGAAATGAAGAGGTTCACAAAAAATAAACATAATGAGAAGAAGAAGCAAACAAGGGGAAAATTTTGAAAGAACCCCTCCAACAACAAGATGGTGAAGCTAGCATTGAGGAAAGAGAAGAGATAGACTAAGGGCAAAATCCCAATGAATAACCCCTAATAGAGTGAGAAGAAGAAGAATAAGGCACTATAGAAAACACCAACATGAGTGGAGAAGAGAAGGAACTAGATAAGTAAGAAGAGTATGAGTTGAGCTATAGAGAGAAAGTACATAGGGAGTTCACCAAAGATGATGACTTCTACATGTTAGAGTATATGCACCCCAAGACTACCATGTCCTTGACACACCATCAAGTTTCTTGGGGTCTTGATTTCTACATGGATTAACCTTAGTTCAAGGTTCCAAATAAATTAATTTGAAACACCAAGAAACTAAAATATGGGCATGACTACCAACTTGTAAATCCTATAAACATGAACCTTGTAAGGTTGGTGAATGCACTCCTCAAGATAGCCTCATCAGTAGCATGTAAAAACATCATCAATGATGTTCTTCCCAACAATTAAAAATAGGTCAAGAAAGAGGTAGACAAAGAATTGAAGGTAATGAATCTCAAACTTTGGTAGCTGGTGCAGTGCATCAAAGAGGTGGAGCCATCCATTTTGGATGGTGTGGATACCTCAAAAATGAAAGAGGTTGATAAATTTTGCACACTAGTAAAATTAATGATTCTTTGAATGAATTTAGTGTTATAAGAACAAGAATACCCCTATGAATCCATCATAAGAGAGAAAAAAAAACTTGATATGGTGGAGGAAATTTTTGCCAAACTGGAAGAGGGCATAAAAGAAGAGGATGCCATATTTTTCAATATCACCACTCAAGCATTAGTCATCGATGAACACCTTTAAAAGGTGAAAGAGGAGAGGGGTGCTTTAGTGAAGCATGTGTTTACTATGAGAAAGAATGAGTGCATATATCTTATCGTGTAGGTCAGTACCTTAAGGACCCAGCTAAGGACCCAAGAGAAAGACCTAGAGGCACTCTTTCATGGTTTCAAACAAAATAAAGTGAATAAGGGGATATTTTAGATGGTGGGGTAAGAAGAGTAAAGAAAAGGATGAAAGCCTTTAGGAAATAACTAGATAACATGGATGTGCTTACATTGGAGGCTACATCAATAGAATTAGAAGGCACTACGAAATAAATAAGTCTTGCCATTCAAGGCTTTAAAAACTTCAAGGTGGAACTATAGTAGAGTGTGCCTAAATTTAATTTAGAAAAGGTGCTGAAAGACTAGTCTGAGGGAAGACTATCAATTTTGTATGGAGTAATTTTGGGCCCCTTTTTGTGCTACTTAGTGGACCAAACCAACTCATTAGATTTCAAGGTAAGGAAATCATTGGTGATGGTTTCTCTTTTTCTACTTTTGGTGCTAGTTAGGAGGATCCCCATGGATCCTACACCAGCTAGCAGGCAATTGCTTAACACCTAGGTTTGAAGGAGAATCTCATTGAGTGATTTCATGTGGTAGTTAGAGAGAATGGGTGTTAGAGTAGTGGAGATGGTAGCATAACCACCCCAAAAAATATCTCAAAACCTAGCATACACCCTTCCAAATTGGTAAAAAGATGCTCCTCCATTGATAGAAATGAGATTGAACCTAAATAAGAGGAAGCAATTAATGTTAGCGAATCTCTACTAAAATTAAGAGACACCATTATTATATTATAATTAGCATGAACTATGTTAATAATTATGAATGTAAAAACCAAGATCATCTATATGTATCTAGGTATGAGTAGTTTTTAAGATGAACACATGCTCTATTTTCATGTTATGAACTTTGTATATTGAAACTATGAATTAATGAAGAATATTATTGAGAATAATTGAGTTTTGATCTTATATAGATGGTCAAAACATTATTTGTGTGTTTGTGACCTGAATATAATAGTTATTTTAGTATAAATTATATATATGAACATGTTGTCTTATGAATGCTTGCCCCCGACATCAATGGCATCTCTATTTAACATAATAAACCCTCAAAAAGTTGTAAATTATCCTAAGTGTTGAGATAGGTATGTGTCTAAGCCTTGAACCCTATGCCTAGAGTGATATATGGATAAAGGATATTCTAAGTATAATGTATTCTTCCATTTCACTATGTGCTTAAATGGAACTTTTCTTACTATCTAAAATACTTTCACCCCTATAAAACTAGAACTAATCTAATACCGACTTGTGCCACCATGGCCAAAACTAGTCCCCTTGAATAGGCTTGTGCCTCCTAATCTTACCCAATATGGTATGGATTGATATAATAGCTAAGTCCATTTCACCAATGAATAAGTCCCATTGAGACTAAGGTTGTGACATGTTTCAACTATCCCAACATGGGCCTTAGTCCCTTCACTATTTTCCTTTGAGTGAGTGCACAAGGCTTGCATCTTGTGTGAAATTAATGTTAGCATAGTAGTGCATTTAAATGTTGTGCACCACAAAATTTTACTATGATTTCACCTATATTTATCAAGAACATAATTGGCTTTAATTAATTACTAAGTGTGTGATTAAGCACATGGGCTAAACAAGGAAACTTTTCTACAACATACACAAAAGTCACTACATATTTCAAATGTATATATAATCTTGCACAAATATACCCAAATGCTTAGTTTAGTCATCATATAGAGTGGTAATTATCCTCAAAATAGGTCAATATCACATGTCAATACTGACCTAATCCTAATGGTATTGTCTCTCTCCCAAAAATGGTCACTTTTCAAATTTAAGATATTCTTATTAGAAATCTCATACATATCAGATATTGTAGTAAGGTAAATTACACAATTGGAAACTTATATAGAAATAAAGACTTTATTTGATAAGGGGATTAACACTTATCTACTACACATGTATATATTATTTTACATTTATCAAAACTATCCTATTCTTTATAAAAAAGAAACCAATCACTAGGAGCCATAAGCCAATTTTTAGTCATAGCAAAAAAATTCAAATAAATCATCATTAAGTATCGAAACCAAATCATTAGATTCATTAATATATAAAATAAGCACACTTACACAATCATATCAAATGGGATAACTACATGTGTCTTAATTTCCATCTTTGGAGAATTATATATGTATGCAATAGCCAATCAAAACAAAATGTCACATTTCATCTCTCTCTCTCCAAAAATTGCATTAGTATTATTTATATAAGTGAAACTAAATATTAATATTTTTTATTAATGTTATATTTGGACATTTATGTTTTATAATTGACAATTATACTATTTTATTTCATGACCAGTTATGATTATATGATACTCTTATGTGCATTTGGATATGTGTGTGTGTGTGTGTGTGTGTGTGTGTGTGTGTGTGTGTGTGTGTGTGTGTGTGTGTGTGTGTGTGTGTGTGTGTGTATGTGTGTGTGTGTGTGTGTGTGTGTGTGTGTGTGTGTGTGTGTGTGTGTGTGTGTGTGTGTGTGTGTGTGTGTGTGTGTGTGTGTGTGTGTGTGTGTGTGTGTGTGTGTGTGTGTGTGTGTGTGTGTATGTG
>JARHVA010008424.1:367500-491326 GCA_037957365.1 Torreya grandis
AAGGGATAAATCAAAAATTATTATTCAAGAAAAATATTATGAGGGAAAAGGAAAGGAATAAATGACAAATCATCAATATATTCAAAATGAAAATAATATTTACAATATTATCTCACATCATGCATAACTAAAACTAAATTAAAACATGACATGGAAAAATAAGTAATCACTAATTTTATCAAATAATGTGGATATTGTTGGTTGAATATTTTGTCTATCAGCGTACTGGTAAACAAAATAGGTCTTATCAGCCAAAGCAAGAAGATTAGTCATCCTAATGTGTAAATTTATCACATCAGAAGGAGACTGTTCTCTCCTCTCATCAAGGGGAGGTTCCCTATGGATATGACTATGTATATATATATGAACAAAAAATAATACTCAAGGATAGGACTAGACATCCATCTCTTCTTTCTTCAGAGATGATGTATACAAAACAAAGGAAGAACTCAAGAGAATGACAGACAACACTCCTCTTCTTTTACAAAAACTGTTCAACCAGCCACAAGAATACTCCTAGAAATAAAAGTCAAAATATGACTAAAGTATGGTAACCAGGAAATCAAGACACAACACAAAGTCTGTACATGAAATACTCAAGAGTGATATATGAAGAATAATGAAAGCTCAAAGTCTTTTCAAAGTTATTTACATAGCAATGAAAAAATGAACACACTGAAGGCAACTATCAAAGTCTCACCACAGTTGATTTTTCAGGACACCTTCTTGACAAATTTACTAATCCTACTTATTAGATCAATGAAACAAATAAGATATCAAAGGACAAAGTTTGAAAAAGTTCCTTGTTTTCATTAAAAAAATATGATAAATAGACTGAGCACAAAGTCTCAATGATGCCTCTCAATTTTGACAGAGTTTCGTTTAGATTATTAAAAAAAAAGATGATCCTTTTACAATGATAGGAAGTCCCTTATATAGCCACTATCAAGAAGGACTCACGAACAGTAATACATCATGATGCATTGGGAAATGTTAGGAAGAGAAGCTAGAACTTTGGGTTCTTTTATTCATTTGATCTTATCAATGTAGATAGATAAGTCATGTAATTGAAATTTTTACAAGTTTTAATGTCTGCCTGGCGGTCTGATCTTATCTTCATCATTCCTCCCTTTCTGATTAATTGAATTGGGTCTTGGATTCAGCTTGCTATTTTGTTCCTTCCCCGCTTTCTACTGGTCTTGGCCTTGAAAATTGTGAATGTATTCTATTTTGTATGTTCAAAGGATCAACAGTTATTTTTTTGTCTTCAATTTGACATTCGCGTGCCCATCACTGTGTTTCTAATGGCTAGTTGACTGTGTTGAATTTGACGTGTTAGGGCACGTCACCCCTTGGTCTTCTTTTGGATTTCTACTTGGCACTTTTCTAGATTGGACTTTGCCTATTTCAAGCCCTGAGAAATGATCCTTTGGCTTTGGGAAGTATCCTCAAATTAATGGTCAAGAGTTCCCCACAAGGGCACCTGCCCTTCAGGGTCCTTCATTGGTCCTTCACAAATTTCCCTGGGGCTTTTCCTTGGGCCATTCCCTTTGAACGTTTCTCACAAAAATTTTCCCCGGGGAAAATTCCCACAGACAAAAAGTCTAGGGAAAATTCCCTCGGGCTTTGAACAAGTCAAAGGGTTCTTTGGTCGATGAAATGTCCTCTACAAGGGCACTTGTCCTTCAAAGAAATTATTTAGCATTGAACCATCCCTTTAAACTTAGTCGATGAACCATTTGAGTGAAATAAAGCATTGAACTGCTTGGTTGAACGGACTGTTAAACCTTTGAACCCAATTGGTTCAATGGTTCAACGGTTCAAGTCATTTTGAATTGACCAAATGTTTGGAAGCCAATGAACCTGTTGAAGTGACTAAACTTTGAACCTTTATGAAGCGCTTAACTTTCACCAATGACATTGAACTTGTTGAACTTTGAACCTGTTGAACCTTTGAACCAAATTGGTTTAATGGTTCAATGTTTCAATGATTCAAGTCTCCTTTTGTATTCTGATGATTGTCGATGAATATTTTCAATTGAAATAATCCTAGAAAATGAACACATGTTGAAAATCAATTCTTTTGACTGAAAACCGCCTGCATAAGTCTCTAGATTTTCCTTTTCCTACAGAGTCTGTAGATTTTTCTTCATGTTGAGTTCGTAGATTCAAGCCTCCAGAGTCCGTAGATTTAACCCTGTAGAGTCCGTAGATTTTCTGAGAATCTATGAAAATGAGAAATCTGAATATCTAAGACAAATTTTGAAAATGGAAGATATTATTTTGGTTTTTAGAACCAAAATAATTCAAATGTTGTTCCAAAAATGACTATTATTTTTGGGAGACAACAGCTGGCTCCAGTTGGGGAACTTTTGTCAATTGCAAAACAAATTGGAAGGAGTAGAATTCAAAAACTCCAGTGTCTTCAAGTGTACCATTGGGATTTAAATTCATGCTTTCTAGAAATGAAAGGCAACAAGAATGAAAATAGAAATTAAAACTGTACAAGTATACATATATATAGAGGCAATGATCTGACACTTTAAGAATTGAAGTGTTTTAGATGCTGCCCATTATGGGGTAGAGAAAAGAGCGTGACATCTTGGTATTTTAACAAAAATCTATTTTCACCCATTTACTAATGAATTGTGAATGGGCCTATCCAAAGGGAGTCAAACTTTCCATGCATCCCTTTTGGCTCTCTTTTTTTGTCCCATAGCAAGACTTTATCCCCAATCTAAAAATCATGATTTATGGCTTTCTAATCAAAAAGATTCTTTATCAGATTTTGATGAACAACAATTTTGTCCACCACCATGGTTCTTTGTTCTTCCAGTTGAGTCAGGCATATGATTCTTGTGTCAAGAGAACTCTCATATGTCTGATCTTCAATAGACTTCACCAATTTCAAGGCTGGTAACTCTAAAGTGATTGGTATCTCAGCATTAATATCGTAGAGAAGTTGAAAAGGAGACATACCAATTGTCCTTTTTGGCATGATCTTGTCAGCCCACAGAGCATCTACCAATGCTTTGAGCCACATCCTTTGATTATCATCTGCAATTTTCTTGATAATAGTTACCAAATTTTTATTGTTGGACTCAACTTGTCCATTCCCTTGCAGAAAATAATTAGAAGAATGAGAGAGTGTAGTTCCATAATAAAAATAGAATTGCGTGATTTCTTGAGAGGTGAAACAAGTTGCATTATTAGTAACAATTTTGAGTGGGACTCTAAATCTGTAAATGATGTTCTCTTTCAGGAAGTTGCATACAACTTTTGAGGTAGCATGCTTTGTCGGGATTGCTTCTACCCACTTAGTGAAATAATCAGCCGCTTTAAGGACATAATCATGTCCAGCGCTTGATGATGGATTTATTGTCCCAATAAAATCGAGTCCCCACTGCTGGAAAGGTTCCTCTATGATTACTGGCTTAAGAGGTAGAGCAACCAACTTGGGTCTTCCAACAAATTGTTGGCAAAGTTCACATTTCCTTACCCATTTATGTGCATCTTGGAAAAGAGTCAGCCAATAATACCTAGCTCTCAAAATTTTGTGAGCAGTCACAAGAGTAGAAAAATGTCCTCCACAAGCTAGATTATGGAAAGATTTCAAGAGCTGGGTCTGTTATTCTTTGTCTACACAACGAAGAAAAACTCCATCTATGTTTTTTTTATACAGGCCGTTGTCCCAAAGGACAAAATTGGCAGCTTTCAATCTAATGGTTCTCCTCTCTTTGTAAGACAAATGAGCAAGACATTCTCCATAAGTCAAAAAATAGGCAATATCTGAATACCATTCATTGGTAGTAGAAACAAAAAGGACTATTGGCATATTGTCTACTTCAGCTTCCTTGAGTTGTGTATCTTCTGGGTTATTATCAACCATTAATTGACAAAGACCTTTACCTTTGACCAACGTTGTTGGCTTGATATCTATATCAAATTCTTATATCTTTGCAATCTAATTACCTCTCTTTGTACCAAACTCCTACTGAGTTAAAATAGACTTGACTGTACTATCAGGAACTAAGGCAGTAGTATGTGAATTCATAATATAGAAGCAAAAGTGTTTGACTGCTTTTACCAAGGCATAGGCATGCTTCTCTATATTTGAATACTTCAATTCATGAGTTTTCAGAGGGCAAATCATGAAAGAGATGGGAGATTCCATACCTTCTTTGTCTTGTTGGACAAGAATAGCTGAAAGAGTATACTCAGATGCATAGCTGTATATAGTGAAATCTCTATGGTAATCTGGGTAGACCAAGGTAGGGGCGTGAGCAATAGCGACTTTGATATCTTGAAATGCTACTTTGCCTTCTTTGGTCCAGCTAAAGGTAGTCTTTCCTTTCATCATATTTACAATGTGTCTTGTCTTCTCAGAAAATTCAAGGATGAATCTCTATAAGAAATTCACTTTTCTAAAGAAAGAGTGAACAACATTCTTACTTGCAGGCAAATTCAGCTCTTAAATAGACTTGACTCTGTCTGAGTCAATCTTTATGCCTTCTTTGGACACAATGTGTCTAAGGAGTTTTCCTTCTGTTACTCCAAAAATAGACTTTTTAGGATTCAAATAAATACCATTTTTTTGGTAGCGCTCCAGCACTTGTTGCAAGTGGTGCATATGATCAGATCGGCACTTTGAAAAGACAATTAAATCATCAAGATATACAACTATGAATTTGCCAATTTCATCTTTAAAAGCCATATCCATAGCTCTCTGAAAGGTAGCACCAGCATTTATTAATCCAAAAGGCATTCTTTTGTATGCAAAAGTACCCCAAGGCATGATGAATGTAGTCTTGTGTTGATCAGGTTCAACAACTTCAACTTGGTTATAGCCTGAGAAGCCATCCAACATTGATAACATTTCTAATCTTGTTACTATTTGGAGCACTTGGTCCATGATTGACAAAGGGTAATTGTCTTTCAGAGAAGACTAATTTAGATTCTGGAAATCAACACAAATGTGGATTTTTCCATTTTTCTTCCTTACAAGAACTATATTTGCAATCCATGTCAAATGATGGATTGGAAAAATAATTCTAGCATTTAACATTTTTTGAATCTCAGACATAATTGTACCTGAAATATTTAGATTGTATTATCTAGATTTCTGCTTGTAAGGCATTGAATCAGCCTTGAGAGTAATATGATGATGGATTTCATTAGGACTGAGAGACTTCAGATCTTCGTATGAATATTCCAAGACATCAATGTATTGATGAAGCAAAGAAGTAAATTTGAATTTTTCTTCAGGTGTACAGCACTTACCAATGTTGACCATTTTTGGATTTTCTTCGTTGGTCAGATTCACTTGGTCAAATCCCTGAGAGAAATTTGAACTCTGTCTATTGTTGCTTGATGAATCTATCATGCTTGTCAAATAACTTTTCAAGAGAAACCAAGCCTTTAGGAATTTTATTTCCTTTTAGCTGTATTAACTATTCATTTACATCTAAACTAGATTCAAAAATTAATTCAGACTTTTGAGATTCACTACCTTCAAAATATAGCTATTTAAAATTATATTTTCTTTCCAAAAAGGCAATGATCTAATTATCATCATTGAAAATTTGCCAATGATCATCATTATTAGGAACACTCGGCCTATAAATCAGCTCAATGGTATATTTGGCTTCTTTAAAATTAGAATGTGGAACTAAAAGAGTTCCTAAAACAACAAGTGCATTAGCTTTATCATTGGATTCTCTTAGAATGGAAGAAATGTTGAAAGCATCAAAGCTTTCAATTTGATCCCAAACAAGATTATGGTAATGGTGCAGCCTTTCATTCTTAGTCTGATATGAATTTCTCACTTGGCAGACCACTAATTTAGTGTCCCCTTTAGCATGAAGACACTTGATGCCTCTTTCTTGAGTAGCCTTCATGCCCAGTAACATCGATTCATATTCAGTTGTATTATTTGTGTTGCTAAATTATAACTTATATGATGAAGGGAACATATCTCCTTGAGGAGATATCAAAACAATTTTGGCTCCAGAACCAGAAGAGGAATAACTACCGTCAAATTCTAGAGTCCAAATCTCATTAGACACTGGCTTTACTTTAGACTTTCCTTCATCAGAGATGGAGGGTCTTTCTTCATGATCTGTATATAAAAATTAATTACCCATACCTATAGATTCAAAAAGGATTTGAGCTTCAGGAGCTGACATCTTGGTGACTACATACTTTGCTTCCTTTTCAGGAAGCAATCTCTTCATCATGCCTTGTATAGAGATCCTTGCCTCAGATAGATCCATGTTCAGCTCTCCTCCCACATCCTTACAAAAATTCCATCCAAGTAAAATACCATAAGATGTTGGGATTTTAGCCACTAATATAGTCATTTTAATCCTCTTATTTGGAAAGGCTACAAATGTAAATTAGGCATCTTTGATCTTCCCCAACAATGGCACTTGTTTGTTCTCCATAGAGAAACATCTACCAAATGTCTTGGTCAATGTGAGACCAAGAGACTCAGTGACTTTGGCAAGCATAACATTGTCAGATGTGCTTGAGTCTATTATACAATTACTCAGCTTGTGGCCATTGATTAACAAGGAAACATAGAAGGGTTCTAGTTTTCTAGAAATAGCTAGAGGAGTAGTAATTAGATTATTTGGACTAGGCGTATTTATTGGGGAATCAAAAGTCACTTTTTTGGCCTTTTATACTGTAGGGACAGTCTGATTTTTAACATATTGGACCAGCTTATTTAGTTGATCTAGATTGGACTACAAGTACTCAAATTTAGACATTTGTATTTTTGTCTTTTTGACATGATCAATTATGTCAAATGGCTGAATCAAACTAGGTACAGAGAAAGGTACTTCAGCTTTTTGAGTTTTAGAAGGGACGAGAGGTATACTAGTTTGTGAATTAGAAGTAGAAGGGGAAGGTGCAATAAATGTATTTACCTTTTGAGTGATTACTGGATCTTTTGGTTGAAAGGGCAGAACTATCCCATGCTTGGCAATTGTGACTGTTGGCTGTGATTGCTCTTCTATCTTTCCTTTATTAGCCTACTGGACTAATTGGTTCTTGGACCTGGTAAATACTGAATATGATCCATCTGAAGCTTCTCCTTTGCTTCTAAGTTCATCTTGATAATTTAGGAAACCAATGTGGGAGTCACCAGCTGATTCTTCTTGATTGTCTTTAATGATATCAGCATCATTTTCTTAATTTAATTTAGGCTGATAAGAAAAATCTGATTCTGTCTCAAGATATCCCATTGCTGAATTAGTTGGAGGAGCTTCCAAGGCAAGTTTTCCTTGTGGAGGAGGAAGGCAATTTTGTTGTCCTTGGTTTCTGGCAACATTGCCTTAATATGACTAATTTGGGAATGTTCTTTTGTATGTAGGAGCAGAAGACATTCCTTGATCCATTTGTTTTTTGACTACAAGGAGCTCATTCACTAATTTTTGCACCATTAGATCTGTGGTGCTTGTAGATGCAAATTCAGATGATGATGAAGCTTTATTTCTATTGGGATCTCTTCTTATTTTCCCTACTAAGATGAGATCATCTTCTACTTTAGTGGCCAAAAGTTGAGCTACAGCTAGATCTATTTGGCCAGCATGTCTCAAGAGGAAACTAACTTTAGGTAGCTGAGAATTAATGAAAAAGCATTTAAGATTTTCAGCTGTAGGTCTACCAATCATATGAATTCTATTTCTCAACTTGTCAAATTTAGCTATGAAGTTTCTCATAGGCTCATGTAGCTCTTTTTTCATTTGTGTAAGTTGAGCTAGAAGTGTATGTGCATCTTCTGCTGGTTTGAATTTAGCTTCAAACTTAGCTTTCAAAGTATTCCAATCAGTCATAGATTGAGCCTGTAAATGGTAAAACCAATCTGTAGCAGGACCTTGTAGTGTTTCAACAAAAAGACTGACTGTTACATCTTCAAACTCTACCCCAACTACTCCACAAGCTATACTGAATGCTGTAATATGTTCATCAGGATGAACTTTCCCATCACCATGGAATTTCAAGAAATTCTTCCTAGAACTGCATGGAAGTTCATGTAGAGGAGGAGTAAGATTGAGAGGGCTAAAAGCATTAGCCCAGGGGCCTCAAACTACCATTATAGGGTATAGAAAAGGATGGATAATAAATCTCAAAGGGGTAATTATAGGTACAACTTTATCAACAATAGAAGTTGATATTTTGCCTGGTAATGGATATCTTGCTTTAGTAGGAGGGAAGCTCTTGGTTCATTGTAGATGAGATGGTGAAGGAAATAGATCAAAATCACTTTGTTGTACCAGCTCAAACACATGATCAACGACACCTTTAGCCCTTTGGCTTCATGTATACCTTGAATCTACCAGATTTGTAAAATAAAATTTGAAAAGGATTGACTTTGCCTCAGATAAAGCTTGAGGCTTTGAACTATGCATTCTTTTCTTGTTGGTGTAGAGGTGAATGGAATGGATAGACTATAAATGGATAATGGGTATATCCCCAGTGGAGTCACCAAAAACTGTTGGTTGAATATTTTGTCTATCAGCATACTGGTAAACAAAATAGGTCTTATCAACCAAAGCAAGAAGATTAGTCATCTTAATGTGTAAATTTATCACATTAAGAGACTATTCTCTCCTCTCATCAAGGGGAGGTTCCCTATGGATATGATATGTATATATATGAATAGAAAATAATACTCAAGGGTAGGAGCAGACATCCATCTCTCTTTCTTTAGAGATGATGTATACAAAACAAAGGAAGAACACAAGAGAATGACAGACAACACTCCTCTTCTTTTAGAAGAATTGTTCAACCAGCCACAAGAATGCTCTTGGAAATAAAAGTAGAATATGCATAAAGTATGGTAACCAGCAAATCAAGACATAGCACAAAGTCTGCATGTGAAATACTCAAGAGTGATATACGAAAAATAATGAAAGCTCAAAGTCTTTTCAAATTTATTTACACAACAATGAAAAAACAAACACACTGAAGGCAGCTATGGGGGCACAAAGTCTCTCCATAATTGATTCTTCAAGACACCTTCTTGACAAATTTACTAATCCTGCTTATTAGATCAATGAAACAAATAAGATATCACATCACAAAGTTTGAAAAAGTCCATTGTTTTCATTAACAAAATATGATAAATAGACTAAGCACAAAGTCTCAATGATGCCTCTCAATTTTGGCAGAGTTTTGTTTATATTATCAAAAAAAAGATGATCCTTTTATAATGATAGGAAGTCCCTTATATAGCCACATTCAAGAAGGACTCATGAATAGTAATACAACATGATGCGTTGGGAAATGTTAGGAAGACAAGCTGAAACTTTGGGGTCTTTTACTCATTTGATCTTCTCATTGTAGATAGATAAGTCATGCAATTGAAAGTTTTACAACTTTCAATGTCTGCTTGGTGGTCTGATCTTATCTTCATCATTCCTCCCTTCCTGATTAATTGAATTAGGTCCTAGATTCAGCTTGCTATTCTATTCCTTCCCCACTTTTTTCTAGTCTTGGCCTTAAAAATTGTGAATGTATTTTATTCTATATGTTCAAAGGATCAACATTTATTTTGTTGTCTTCAATTTGACGTTCACATGCCCATCACTATGTTTCAACGGTTAGTTGACTGTATTAAATTTGACGTGTTCGGGTGTGTCACCCCTTGGTCTTCTTTTGAATTTCCACTTGGTGCTTTTCTAGATTGGACTTTGCCCATTTCGGGCCCTGAGAAATGATCCTTTGGCTTTGGGAAGTATTCTCAAATTAATGGTTGAGAGTTCCCCATAAGGGCACCTGCCCTTCGGGGTCCTTCGTTGGTCCTTCACAAATTTCCCCTAGGCTTTTCCTCAGGCCATTCCCTTTGAACATTTCCCACAGACATTTTCCCTGGGGAAAATTCCCATGGACAAAAAGTTTGGGGAAAATTCCTCTAGGCTTTGAACAAGTCGAAGGGTGCTTTGGTCAGTGAAGTGTCCTTTGCAAGGGCACTTGTCCTTCAAAAAAGTTCTTTAGCATTGAACCATCCCTTTGAACTTAGTCGATGAACCATTTGAGTGAAATAAAGCATTGAACTACTTAGTTGAACTAACTGTTTAACCTTTAAACTTGTTGAACCTTTGAACCCAATTGGTTCAATGGTTCAACGGTTCAAGTCATTTTGAATTGACCAAATGTTTGGAAGCCAATGAACCTGTTGAAGTGACTGAACTTTGAACCTTTATGAAGCACTTAACTTCGCCAATGACATTGAACTTGTTGAACTTTGAACCCATTGAACATAAGCCTTTGAAAATATAACATAAATTAAAGCTAACTATTATAAAACACGTTCAAATTGATTAAAAAAATGAGAAGCCATATGCAGTGTTAAAGGTTTATGATATATGGGACATGACATCAATGAATTAAAATATAACACACACTAGCATGAACCCATTAGATATATCATTTTACAATTAACTTGTGGGCCCAAAATGGTTGATACAAAAATATGGGGCATGCCTCCTACTTATTAGGTTTTATTTATACTAGAAATAAAATGGTTATAACAAATTATGGTTACAATGTATCAAACCAATCCATAATTCAATTTCTCACATGAAAGAAAAGTAATCATAATCTGACATGATGATGATGATGCTTACTATTAAAAAAATCTTCTAAGTTAGCCAAAAGAACAAAAATGAAACAAACATAACTATAAGAAGAATATGAAATGTGATTACATAATCTCAAAGACAAGCCACGAGATATTGACTTTGAACCTAATGAGGATGACCTACTCATTGATTATCACTAATTTAAAATATTTCAAAACTACAAAAGATAAAATAATTCAACAAATAATATAAATTCAAATCTTTGAAATAAAAATTAGGACCTAAGCATGAAATGATTACTATATTACACTATTTACATGTTTTATTTATCAACTATCTAGTATATGGCATATTATTTTCATACACACATGAATCTCAAAAAATATGAGTGAGATGCAAGACTTATAGGTTAAACATGGACATGTATATGTTGGATTCTCCTCTACCTAGGTTCTACGCCAATAATGGGGGTACCTTATTTCACAAGTTTCACACTCACAAGTTATATCTTTCTATCACCCTTTTACCATTTTGAACTATCCTTATTATTTACATGTATTTTTAGATTCTCATATCTTATACAATTTCATATGGATATGCTATTTTACTATGATGTCTTGTGGTACATATGGATGGTGTATATTATTTTATGCTTGTTCTATTCTTCAAGGATGTTGTTACTATATTTCATGATAAGATAGTTTTATATTTTCCATCATGGGTGGCCCATTGGCCCTATTTATAAAATTTTTATGTTCTTTATTTATGACATTTTTATTTCCTTTGTTGGAAACACATGTATGTCCTTTGAATGTAGCCATTGGCCATGTTTGTTGTGACATATTCAAGCCCCTTGTATGCATCTCTTGGCATTATGTGTGACACTAATTATTGAACTTGATATACTGGTTGATATCAATAGGTGTCATGATATATATCATGCATATTTACTTCATAATATTATTTAGTTATCCTTTTATAGATGGTTACTAGTGCATGATTCATGTATACATATATTTATATATGCCACTTATTTTCCCTTAATTACATATGTTACACACATGACTTTATTAACATATACATTACTATGATCACACACTCTCAACATGTTCACATTATTAGACATGAAGTTATATTCATACATGAAATGATACAATTAATGTTATTTATATGAGATATAGACCATCTCAAAAATAAGAAATTATGGTGTGTTTTTAATAGAAACTAAATCTTCATGAATAATTTTTTTTTTTAGAATCAATATCAGAGATTCAAAGTAATTTATATATCATATAAGTTGAACTACATGATAGATACTCATATTAAGATAGCATATGGCATGCATATGCACTTAATTTATAGAAAATTGTGTATATATTAATATGCACTTGATTTCATATACATGGGTATATCTACATAGTTATAGGAACACAAATTATTATTATTTTTACATATACATACATTTAAGATACATGTTCTTAGGTTAACCATATAGATTCATAAAATTATATATCAATTGATAAAAAATAAAGGGGAATGATATACCTTTATTGTCAAATTTGTCCATAGTGTTTTGATTCATGTTTTTATGGGTAACGTATATTGAGGTTCAAAGACACTCCAAGACCATGTAAATACTTATATATGACCTATCATGTGGTTCCCATTATTTATCAGATATGAGTATTCATTTGGGTTAGTACATTGCATCCTTTTCCCATCATTTATGAGGTTGGGAAATAAATCTCCCTAACATGAGGGATTTCATTGTTACACAAAATTGGTGGTAGATAACTTTGAATTTAATCATGGTTTAACAAGGGAACCATTATCCAAGTGATTTAATGGAAATCACCTTTATCCAATTCTTAAATAAGGAATCATTATATCAAAAAAATTGTAAGGGAAACATAGTTTTTACCAATACACAAGTGCACTCTTTCATTTCTCTATAGTCTTAAAATTTCAAGTTTAGATTTCATATTTCAATCTATGGAAATTTAATACAATTTTTATTACATGTTGTTATTTGGAGTGACTTGCATAATATTAACTTCGTATAAAATAGAAAGTATATTGTACACACTTAGATTTACCTTTTCCATTTACACTAGCACTTCCATGACTAAAAGAAAAGGGGGAATATTTAAATATGAAAATATACTATTAAGTACTTGAATATGATAATATTTACATAAATTTAACATGCATGACTTTGTCCTAAATTACCATCTCAACATGTCCTAGTGATTTTCATGGTTAAAAGTCTTTTCTTATATTTTTATAGACCTAAACTAACCTTAATATATATCTGAAACCAACATACTATCATGTTAATCCATGCATATATTCCACATTTAGTAATTTTATTCACAAGTCACTACCATCATACTATTAGTAGCACTATTCAATACTAACATGTGTCTGATGGTACCAACCGTCTCTTAGTAATACTTAGTATTAAAATTTAGGACATACATGCACATATGTTTTAGATAGTGTAGCATGAGAAATTACCCAATTTAACTCATATTTATAAAATTAAATGACCTACTTGATAAGGGGTTTGTAACTTAGTTGGTACACATCTATATATTATTTTACATTGAGAAAAAATTCTCTATTCCTCCTAAATGAAAAAAACAACACTGTGATCACTAAAAAACTAAGTCTGAAACATACCAAATCCAAGTCAAATAAAGCATTGTCAATTATCATATCCAAATCAATGGTTTCATTCATTTAGTATATTGAATTTTCATAATCACACTAGATGGGATAACTATGTGTCTTGATTTCCCTATTTGGATGTTAGATACATAGGCAATAGTTAATCATTAATGGGGGTGATTAGGGTTAACTCAACCCATTAAACTTCCTTAATTTTTTTAGAGTCCTTACACATAAACCTAGGTTTTAAAGGCAAAGGAGGTTTATTTTTTGTGTTGGGTGCATCATAAATATTGGGAATTGCATATATAAATATTTCATAGATAGGTGAAGGTGGTCAAATGGTCATAAAAAAACATTTTATGCACAGGTCATTACTGACTAGCATAGATCAATATAGATAGTCAAAATTGACCCATACCTAATAAAACCAACCCTTCACACACATAAATAGAGTTCCCAAACCTAATAAATCACATCTATTTTCATCTCTTTTATGGTGTCATAAATCATTTATAGGAAGAAAATCAATTTTAAAATATAAATACTTATCCCTTTTTTATATTTACCATATGCCATTTATCAAATAATTTCAATATTTTACATTTATATTCATACTTAAATTCCATATTTAATGATTTGAATTCGCATACTAGTTCATACCTTAATTATATTAAGTAAATCATCTTAATCTAGATTATGGCAAAATAATAATGTATGTTTGATTGTGTACTTTCCACAAATGTTTTCATATATTTGTTTTTGGCATAAATACCATTATTTTAAGTGTTATTATAATAAAAATGAAACCTTGAAGTAATA
The DNA here is from genome assembly GCA_037957365.1 of Torreya grandis. Lineage (NCBI taxonomy): Eukaryota > Viridiplantae > Streptophyta > Pinopsida > Cupressales > Taxaceae > Torreya > Torreya grandis. Next base: position 381,582 of record JARHVA010008424.1, read on the forward strand.
TTTTCCATGATGAATCTAAAAATATCCTCATGTATATACTTTTTGACAATATCTTCCTCTACCTATTTTATAAATTTATTTGTGTTTGTAATAACTAATATGTATAATTTTGAGTATTATGTATTTAAATATTTAGTTAATTTTAAACCATATATGGAAAATATAAATTGGATAAACAATACCATATGGATAAAATTGAGAGGGAACATGCTTAATATAGCCATTTTTTGACATTTTTAAAAATGTTTGGAATATTCATGGCCATCAATTTTAATTACATCTCATTCTTATTATATTTTATAAAATGTTTTTCCATTTAAATGACCACCTCAATTACTATCATGTACCTCTTTTAATGTAGTTATAACTTCTTCATGTATTGGGAATATAATTAGTTTTTCATCAATATATATTCTATGAAGCACATCCCTAATAATAACATATTTAAATACTTATTTTTTTAAAATATTTATATAATTCATTAAATAATATGAAGGTATAATAATTTCTAAAAATATGTTGGTTTTTACACACCATTTTGAATTTATTGCACCTCTTTATATTGTGAACACTCAAAAGTCTCAAGATTTTATAGTTTATTATTAGGTTTTTCCAATCTCCTAATATAAAAAAAATAATTGAAATCATTAATTTAAACATAAACTAAATATGAAACACTATCTAAGTCATAAACATGTCTATTTTTATTTTTATGAATCTTAACAATTTCAAACTCATCGAACTAAAAAATCAAGTCATGCAGAAAAGATTTATTAAAAATAAACAATATTAATTTTTATAAGTATTGATCACTTGGTTTACCACAATTCTCTCTCTCTCTCTCTCTCTCTCTCTCTCTCTCTATATATATATATATATATATATATATATATATATATATATATATATATATATATATATATATATATATATATATATATATATATATATATATATATATATATATATAGACACACACACACACACACACACACACACACACACACACACACACACACACACACACACACACACACACACACACACACACACACACACTTGTCGTATATGGTCTTACTATAGGATCTCATATTAGATAACATGGTCATTACATGAAAAAGATTACATGCTAATGGGATAAAATCTAATTGAAAATACAAGAAAAATTCCTACACTTGCACTTGAAGAACACATAAAACCATAAAATTATATTTTTATATGTGAAATGGTGAATGAATATAGGGGTATCCAAATATTTTCATTTTGGGATTCTCATGCATAGTATTATATTTTTTGAACATACTTTCTAAATATATTTGACTCGTAAAAAATTATCCATGTCATTATAAAGTACAAATATTAATCCTTCCATTTTTTTGGTTCAAATTCATTTTTCAAATCCATTATATTTTTTTCTTGCTAACACCATTCAAAATATTTTTTTGAAAGGTTATCACCATTCAAAATAATTTTTTTTCTTGTTATCACCATCCAAAATAAATTTAATTTAGATGGGAGATATTCTCTTTTCCGCCAAGGTTTTGTTTTAAAAAATGACACTATATATGTTGTTATTATTATTATTATTATTATTATTTATATTCTACCTGAATTTAGATTAATTAAATAATAAAATTTGAATATTCATAATGCAAAATGTATATCAATAATTATTCATTTATTTATGATTCAAATAAACTTATTTTATTATGTTTTTGAAGATTTTGACCAAGTATTTATTACTCATAATTAGTTTATTGTATAAGTCTCATAAGCATGATGAGTATTATTTCCTATATAATATTTATTTTAAGTAGTCTCAATGTAAATATATGGTGAGAAATATTGAATGTGTAGTGATGATCATGATATCTTTGACTAGGGTGGAGGAAGAGGACAAAGTGGAAGATGTGTAAAACCTACGGGATTAATTGTATAATGGGATGTAGAAGGTAATGGTGAGTTTTGTTGTAGAATAATATATGTATAGGGTAAAAAAATATTATGAAATTAGAGTTTTGAAAAAAGATGTGGATGGTACAAATGTGGTGGAGGTATTTAACTAGGTAAAGGTTATGTAACAATCAAGTCTCCTCAAATAATTTTGGACGTTCAAAGAGGATGTTGAAAATTTAGTTGTTTTATATGGATATAAAGTCCTATAAATTTATCCTCAAGTATATATGGATATTTATATGAAAGATAATGTTTTTGAGAAATTAGATGTTGCTTCTGAGGTGGAGTTTTTGGGTGGATCTAGAGGTTTAGACAAGCCAAAAATAGTTGTATGTAATGAAATTATTGACATGTTTACTATAGAGAAGGATATCTATGAATTAAATTAGATAAAGGTCAGTGATTTTTAAAAGATAATGTTTCATGATACAATTTTATGTTTCCTAAAAATAATGATATGTTTTTATTGAATTTCTATTGAGGAAATTAGGTTTATAAAATCACATAATATGACACTAGGAATGAAAAAGAGTTGTTATTGAATACCATGGATGGTGTGGATAAAAATTCTAAGGTATTTAGTGATCTCCTTGATAGACATTCAAAGATATCAAAAAAGGAAATGAATATTAATTTATTAGAGTTTTTGAGAGTCAAAGACCCTTTTTATGATGATGACATTTTCAAGTTTAAAATTAATTAGATTAAAAATTACTTATTCAATATTAACAAAAATTATATGGATGTTTTATATTTGAGAGCACTAAGGTGGGAAGATAATAAAGAATAACCAATGTATGATTGAATGGGTTAGTAGGATACACACTAATTCTACTTTCTCCACTCCATTTTATACATTATTTAAAGTTTTTTTAAAAAATTGATTAATTAAACACTATATCTTTTATTATTATTAAAAAATGGAACTTCTAAATATTTATTTCAATCATGGTAAGATGGTTCTTATGGAGATCTATAGACTAGGTACAACTTACCATTTAGTTGGAAGGATGGATCTAGGAAATTATAAGCCATTGGAAGTGAATACTAAATATTTCTATTCATATTTATATAATGAGGACTATTAATTCATGAAAATTTCATATAAATCATAATATCTATACAAATTATACATAAAGTGTTTCCTTTGGTTATATATTGCATTGAATTTAAGAGTTAAGGTCTTGTCTAAGTAGGAAATGAATGCAATTTGACATTTATTTGTATGTAATTTATTCATAATTATCTACCTTGTTATTGTGTCTAACTTGGATGAATAACACATTTTTGAGTACAAAAACACATCCCAATGGTGGGTTCACTTTGAGAAGACAACAAAAAAATTTGGGAACTCTTTTTGGCTAAAATTTTGAGGATTTAGTTAGCAAGCTTTAAAGATTTGATGCTTCAAAGATGCTCCAGAAGTGCTTCAAAAATGCTCTGAGGGAACTTTGAAGACATATATAGGACTATCTTAATATGTCTATACATGATCAAAAGACATATATAGAGTGTTCAAAAGACCTGTACAAGATGATCCAAAGACACCTAAGCATGCTCTGAAGACCAGTTGGATCCATTGATCAAGATAGTGATTATAAAGATATGTATAAATAAACTTTGTATATTTAGATATCTTATTTTAGACATTAAATTGATGGTAATGACCTAAAATAAAATTTATATTTTTTTACTTATATTTTTTTAAATCGAATGAGTATTTTTATTTTATGATAGTTATTTTCTATCTATAATTAGTTGAGTCAGTTGCAATGCCTTCATGGAAGCATGAGATCTATTTCATAGATTGTTTAGATTTTAAATAAATATATTTGGGCATTTTTATCACCAAGATTTTGTACTCTATGATTAGATGTTGAGATGTGCTTAAATACACATCTCCTTCTCATTCCAAATAGTGAGAAGAAGTTGGAAAAGTTAGAAATTAGAAGAAGCATTTCATATCTATATATGTTACTTTTAATGAAATAAAGTTCAACATTATTTTTATTATTTAGTAATGTAGTTACTATTCTAAGGAAGGAGTAAGGACCCACTTATCTCCAAGGGTTAGGATTAATTGGTAATTTAACTTTAATAGTTTATAAGTATTTCTTTAATTTGGGTATAATTCATTTATTATAGATTGTAATTTCCTTTTAACTGCAAGAGTGATTTATTTTAAATACAAAGTGATTTCCTTTCAAAGAAAAGAGTGATTGTTTTTAAACACAAGTGTGAATTTCCTATTAAAAATAAAGTGTGATTTTACTTTTCAAAAGCAAGTGTGAAATCCCTTTAATGGAAGTGTGTTTCATTTACATGCAATATCTATTTAAATATAATATAAATAAGTTTTCCTTATGTAATAGTGTGTCTTTAAACTAGAGTAAGTTTGTTAATTCATATCATATTCATAATTTGTTAGAAACTATTTAAGTGATGATAGACAACATTTTGAAATTTTAGAACATCACATTATCCCACCTACCTGAGTAAGTCAAATGAGGACATCATATGTCTTATGCCAGATGTTTAATTTTTGGATGTTGATAGTGTGAATGATAAAAATAGATCTTTAATTAACATATATTTTAGATTTAATTTCCTACAAACTATAATATGTGATAAAATGAATTTGACAATAGAGAGGAGGTTAGATCAGGTGTTAATTTTAAAAAATAATGAATTCAACACACTAACATGATAACATATCTGAGCCTAGATCTTAGGGGGAGCATAATGGACAAAATTCAATTGAAACCTCAATTAAAAAGAAAATAAAAATAATCCTTACCTTCCTTGAGAGCTCCAAGTGATTTATTTGTGGCTTGCTTGATTTTCACTCAAAAGGTCTTTGGAAATGGAGTTTTCTTTACTCCTCTCTTTGGCACCATTGTGGCTTACTTGATATCGCTTATTTTTATGTGTTGGATCAATATTTTTGCATTATAACATTATTATCATGTGTATTATGAAAAAACATGAATTATAACTCTATAATTTTAAGTTCTCTTTTCAATAGGTAATGGCTTATACTTATAAGCTTTGGAACTAACCCCAAATCAAGGTGATTTAAAGTGTAGTTTAAACATGTAATGGGTTTAAACCTAACTTAAGTGAGTAAAAATAACTTTAGTAGATTTAAAAGGTTTCAAAAACTTATGATTTTCAATGAATAGACATGGGTCTCCAAAAAAAAATATTTTGAGATATTTTCCAAAGGCTTGATAACTTGCAAAGGTAATCATGAAAAGCTATGATATTTCATATTTTTGAATTTCATTTTTTATTAATTCATTAATTGCACATGGATAGTTCAACTAGGAATTTAGTTTGGTTTATCTTAGTAATTAATTTTTATTAGGCCTTTAGCTCTTTTAAGAATTGATTTTATGTGTGCAAGTACCCCACTTAATAGGTCTATAGGCTAAATTGACTATTGTGATACCGCATGTTGATTAGGGATGAAGTTGTGAGAGATTATTATTATATACTATGGAATAACCTAATTAGGGATGCCTCAACATGATTATAAGCTTTGATGAATGGTACACAAGCAAATTTTTGATGTTTGATGATTCTTAGGATTAATTTTCAAAGGTTGGTAGGAATCAATCTAAAGTCCAATCGAAGGCCATTGGTGGCCAATTTTAGGTGTCTATAGTTTAACCCTATTTAGGAAGGTGTTTCAAGATGTAATCATAGTAACATCTTCTCAAAGAATGAAAAGGTAATGTATGTTTATGACTAATGGAAATGGTTGAACTGTAGGTGCCCCTTCAAGGGGGAGATTGACAAAGGGGTCAATATTCAGTCCCTCAAAAGGAGGAAAGGATTGGAACAAATAGATGAAATGGGATGGAAGGGATTTATTATCCCATAGGTGGTTATAATTAGTGGCATATGGAGTTACCCTAATTAGGGTATACAAACAATATGATTTACCCACAAGTGGTTATAATCATTGGCATAGGTGGGAAAAAAGGTAATGATTTTCATAAAGGTAGTTATAATCATTTAAAATGGCTTAGGGTAACAAGAGATTGATTTTTCCAAAGTCAGTTATAATAATCAAAAGAGAAAATAATTATTTTCCCATAGGTGGTTATAATCATTGGTTAGATAAAAACATGCCCCAATTGGGCAAAAGAATGAGAATAATTTTCCCAAAGGTGATTATCATAATTAATCCTCAAATGGATGAAAAAATAATGATTTTCCCAAAGGTGGTTATAATCATTGGTGATGTAAGTGGGATGACATACAATGATTTGCCTAGAGGTGGTTACAATCATTTGTATCCTGATTATAGGAAACATGGTATGTGATATGATGACAAATTGGTAAAGAGGATAAAGATGAATTTGGGCAACCTAATAGTAGTGATATGTACATACAAGCTATAAAAGAAGAAAATTATTTAATTTTTTAATTAATGTGTAGGATATGATTTGGATTAGATAGAAAAAATTTCTTGTACCAAGGAGATGTATCATTGTTTCATTATTGTGTAGACTCCTAAGCTAATTTTTGATATATGACATGATGGTAGGTATCATTATATATCACTATAAGGGCTTGGATAAAATATGCATATAGATTGACATGTGATATAAATACTTAGTGGAAAATAATGCACCAATGATAAAAAAAACATGATGATAATGTTGACATATGAATATGAATGGATTCAAGAATAATGTGCAAGGAATCACATAATAAATGCACATACACTAAAACAAGGCACAAAAAGAAAGCACGTAAATAAAAAAACAAACACAACAAAATAGTACAAAATGAAAGAACAAAAACAAAAATAAACTAAAACAAAGAATGGTTAATTATAATGTTAGTAGAAACAACATGACACAAAAAAGATGATGAGCATTGCCCCTAATCCATAGGAGATAACAATACAAATTAAAAAATTGAGATAGTAAAAGAAAAGGAAGGGATGGCCAAGCTATCTCTAGATGCACTAGATAAGTTGACGCTACATACATAGTTCCATGGATGTAAGATCCAACAAAAAACTTTAGGCTAAATGTAGTTCTCCTAGGAAATGGGATAGAAGAAAAATTATGAGAAGTAAAACATGATATATTATTATAGAATAAAAATGGGAATGGGATCACAAAATGGTAAGAGAATGAGATCTAAGGCCAAAAATGATGGGGAAACTAAATGACAAGTGGTTTCTTGTGACTTAGTGAGGTTTCCCATAATCCCTAAGGCAAAGAAGTGGTCAATTTTTTTGGATTTTTTAAATTATTTTTCAATTTTTTTTATAATATTATGTATCTCAACTATATGGATAATGATGAGATACTAAATGGTCCAATATTGAAAAATAGGGAGAGCATTCAAAATGAAAAATTACTTATAAAATGGTGAGAATGTGGCTTAGGTTACTTAGAAAATTAAAAGATAATGGCTAAGGGGTGACTGAGATAACCTCAATGTAAATATATAATTGCCTATATAGCCCAAGATGGGACCTTAAGTCACTATATTTTTTCCTTATAGTGAAGAAGTCTAACTAGGTAGAAACTAATTCAAATAAAATAGGTAATGTTGGAAAATGGCATAGTATGACATAGGCATGACAAGATGGTACATCAAGGCATGATAAATAATTATTATTCCTAATTTGATAAATAAGGTTCATCCTCATAAATAGATCCTACAAGAAGAATCCTATTCAAAACATCTTCTTCTATAGTGAGAATTGATCCTAAAAATCCTCTTCCTAGAATAGTTAGAATTGATCCACAAGATATACAAGAAGAATATATAATCAAAGATTATCCTAATAAGATAGACCATATATTGAGCACCCAAGAAGTGAATTTAGATTGGATTCATAACCAAATTTGGGAAGAATACATGGGAGATGAACATGCACATGTGGAAAACCCTAACCAACAACGCCAATAGGACAAAACTTTTTATTATCAGCTTATCTTAGTTCCCAATGACATAACTTCCATGAAAACCATTTGCCATCCATTTTACCTACTTTTAGAGGTGAATCCTCAGATGATCTAGACTAGTTCCTCTTTGAATTTCAAGTTTTCTAGTAAATATATGATTATGTCATAGACAATCAAAAGTTAAAATTATTCCCATCTACACTCAAAGATGTAGCCATGAGATGGTTCATTGGCATTGAGGGTAATTCCATGACCACTTAGGATGGAATGGAAACTATATTTCTAGACAAATATCAAGATTATTATAGAGTCAAAGAATGGAAGAAATACTTTTTCAAGATCAAACAAAATAAAGATGAAACCTTATAAGATTACCTTAACAAGTTTATATTTACCCATAAAAGGAGTGGTTACTAGTTCACTAAGGATGTTGTAAAAATAATATTTATTAAAGTATTAGATTATTATTTACATTACTCTTTTACCGTAATGGGAAAGGGTAACATTGACAAGTTATCCTTTCATCAAATTTTATCATTGTGTACTAACTACTCTAAGACAAGACCTAGTATAAGGAAATTAAGGTTAGTACAATCACTTGAAGTTGGCCAATTAATGGAAGAAATTCCTCATTTAAAGATATAAATTCTATTTTTTGACATCTATCTTAAATGGCATCTAATCAAAATTCAATGCTACAAACACTAACTAATTTTTGAATATATTATCCTAGATGTAGACTCAAACATGCGATAAAAGCTTTCCTCTTAGACAAAAGAAAGGTATATTGTATTTGTGATCTAAACCATGACATAAATAATTTAAAACACCTTTATACTATCAAAAAACAAGAAAAACAAGCATCACATACCATTAAAGAAGTAAACTTCATTTAAAGATAAGGGAACCAATATTCTCAGACTCAAAATCAGTTTGGTCCAAGATTTCCTCCCAATATATGGATGACACCATGGGATGGATACATCACACCACTAATGTGGGGAAAAATGTAACAAGAAACATGGGGTACCAAATAATGGATGCCATAAATGTGAGGAATGCCTCAAAATCAATGGGCATAATAACAAAACCAACAACCACATTGGATATAACAATCACTACCTCAATGGTCAAATGAATAGTATCAACTACAAAGAAGGTTTATTATAAAATATTCCTTGACTCCTCCAAAATATTATCCACCACCGATTGAGTAGTAGGTTAATCATCCAGAGTTATCTGCCTAAACAGTGGCAAATCCAAAAGAATAGGCAAAATGTACTTGTTTATGGAACTGATCAAGAAAGTAATGTTGTAAGTGGTTTAGCTAAATGTAATAACATTAAACTTAGATCAAGAAAGGTAGTATGAGATTTAATAATTACCATAACTAAAATTCCCAATGATGAAAAAAATCCTTATCCACTTATATTCCAAGAATAAGATAAAGAAAATGTAGAGGTCACAACCTCACCAAACACAATTCAAGATCCCCCTGTTGTTCCATTTCCAGAAAGACTTAAGAGAAACCTAGGGAAGATTCTAAATTAATGCATAGATTAAAAGAAATGAATATATAAATTCTACTATTAGGATTAATTAAATATATTCCTAAGTTAAAGCAAATCATTAAAGGATTGTGTATTAAAGGACCAAGAAGAAATAAGCAATATCCCAAAATAATTTAGGTAACAGGAAAAATTGCTAATTAACTAGAAAGAAACATAATTTTTCATAAATATGGAGACCTCAATAGTCATGTGATGACTGTGACAATTAGGAATAATTTTATTCCAAATATACTTATATATCTAGGTGCTACCATAAACATAATGATTGTCAACACAATAGAGTTTTTATCTCTCATAAAGCTTCATCCTATAACAAAAATCTTGTAAATGATAGACGAATCTAATGTTGTCCCTAAAATAACTATAGATAATGTGCTAGTCACCATAGAATCCTAGGAATAGCTTATTGATTTCATGATCTTTTAACTTAAAACAAATAGGATAGGGTATCCAATCATTCACGATTATAAATCTAGAAACATGACCATTTATAATGGAATCCACACTAAAAAATTATATTTATATCCACCTACTAAACCTTCAATGGGTCTTTTTGAACAAATATGGGGGGATCAACCTAAATAAAACTAGACTAGTGTGTCTTACGTAGCCATGGTTACCATCAAAGAACATACACAACACTTTGATGAAAATATAACAAAAGATTTATATCTAGAGATTCTATCTCTAAATTTTGATAGTTTTACTCTTAAGATCAACAATTTTTCTTTGAAGTCTTAAAGTTTAGCTCTAAAGACTAGTGACTTAGCTCTGAAGACTAGCATCTTAACTCTAAAGACTAGCATCTCAAATTTGAAAACTGATAGCTATGTTATGAAGATGAAAAATCAAGAATGTTAATAATCCACCACCACTATTAGAAATAAATAAAATACCATAACACCACCAAACATGTTATCTGGTCCACAAGACATTTAACAAGCCATAGTTGACTAGGCTCAAAATGGGTAGAACTCATTTTTACATGATATTTATTGTCCAATGACCAATATGTTTTCCATAAAGTGAATTTTTTACAAGGATGTAGACACACTTCACATTTTATGAACACACACATTTACATTTAATACCTTGATGAGTGAATACAAATAATTGAATTTCATCATTTCGAGCACTAAATAGATAGCAATTCAACCAGGTAAACTATTAACTATAAACAGTTGGTTAACTAAGCAATAAGAAAGAAATATATTTGATGTATTAGTAAAACACAAAATATTTTCCTTGGGATTATAGTGACATTAAAGGAATACATCCTAGTGTTTATACACATCACATCTAGACTAAAAATATTAGACCAGTCATATAATCACAATGAAGGATTAACCCAACCTTTAAGGAAATTATTAAGAAGGAAATATAAAAATTATTAGAATGTGGTTTTATCTATACTATATCTAATATTCAATGGGTTTCACCTATGGTTATTATTCCTAATAATAATTTGAAATAGAGAGTTTGCATAGACTACATATAATTGAACAAAGCCACCATGAGAGACTATTTTCCCTTGCCTTTCATTGATCAAGTTTTGGATAATTTGGTAGGAAATTGGTATTTTCATTTTTTATATGGATTAAATAGATACAAAAAATAAAAATAACACCTAAATATCAAGAATTTTTTTTTTACCTACCCTTAGGGAACATATACTTATATAGTCCTTCCTTTTGGATTATACAATGCACCTACTGTCTTTCAAAGAGTAGTGTTAGCAATATTTTATGATATTAAAAATGAATATATGGAAGTGTAGATGAATTATTTTAATGTCCATGGTAATATATTTGATGAAGATTTGAACAACATAGATAAAGTGCTTACTAGATGTGAAGATCACTAGGTATATTTAAGTCATGAGAAATGCATATAATGGATAATGAATGGATAGTCTTAGGACATCATATATTTTATAAAGGAATAAGTGTAGATATTATAAATATTGAGTTAATTTATAACCTCCACATTCTACAAACACAAACTGATGTTAAACTTTGTCTTGGTCTTGCAGGATATTATAGAAGATTCATTGAAGACTTTAGTAAGATAGTTTCCCTTATGTTTTCTTTGATAACAAAAGATAGTGAATTTTTATGGATTGATAAATGTCAAGAAGCCTTTGAAAAATTAAAAAACAAAATCATAACTTCTCCAGTCTTAAAAGGACCTAATTGGAAAAAGCCTTTTCATGTCTATATTAATGGTTCCAATACTTCATTAGGAGCAATCTTAGGTCAAATAGATGGGGATGGAAAGATCTATGCCATTTATTATATTAGTAATAATATTACTTCCATAGAGAATAAGTATATTCCCATAGAAAATAATTTCTTATTGTCATCTATATTATAAACAAGATTAGGCATTACATTACTAGTTATCAGGTATTCATATATACAAACCATTCAATAATTACATACTTAATGAACAAACTAGTAGTAGGTAGGAGAATAATTAGATAGCTCTTGTTATTGTAAGAATTTAACATCACCATCATAGATAAACCAAGGAAGTATAATGTTGTTGTTGAATTTTTATGTAGATTGATTACTATAGGTGAATATGAACCCATGGAAGAATCTTTTCTAAATGAACAATTGTTTTCCTTATCCACATAATCCCCATGGATTATAAACATGGAAAATTACCTAGAAACAAGGAATTTTCCTCATTGTTTTACCTCCAAAGAAATAAAATGTTTGGTTAGAGATAGTTAACATTTAAAATAGTTTAAAGGCATGTTGTTTGAAATTTAATTTGATCATATACTTTACAGGTGTGTCAAAAAATATGAGGTGTATGACATCATTAGAGTATGTCATAGTAAACTAGGAGGAAGAAATTATTTATCAAAAATGACCATTCATAAGATCCTTGGTGTAGGTTACTACTAGCCATCTCTTTAAAAGACTGTCAAATAGTTTGTATGGCAATGTGATCTTTCCCAAATTATAGGTAAGCCTATTTTGTCCTCTAAAATACCTCTTCATCTTTAAATAAGTTTAGAACCATTTGAAAAATGGGGTTTAGAATTTGTTAGACCAATCAACCCACCATCTCAAGGAAAAAAATATTTATTAGTGTGTATTGATTATGTCACTAAGTGGGCTGAATTGTAAGCACTCACATTTGATAGGGAATAAATGGTTTCTAATTTCCTATACCATAAGATCATGCTGAGATTTAGAGCTCTTTGATCTATTGATTCAGATCAAGGACACCAATTCATGTCTAACATGATTAAATCTTTTATAGAGATATACCAGATCAATCACAATAAATCTTCACCATATCATTACCAAACCAACGGGTGAGTGAAAGTCACCAACCAAGAGCTAGAAAACATGATAACCAAAATAGTGAGAAACAACAAAAAATATTGGGAAAGAAAAGTATCTAAAGTAGTTTGGTCATATAATATGTGAGTAATCACCATAAATTCTCATTTAGATCTAGCAAGTACAACTAATTTTGCTTCAAAAAATTTCTAGGGTATTGTTAACCAATGGTGGAAATCCATGACCGAACCAGAACAATATGATAGAGTCCATAATCAGCCTGATCCTCTCGCTACATTATTTCATTTATTGATTAATGAGTTTGCCCCTCTAGTTGTAAATCATGAACTGGAATCCAAGAAATGGCTTCTCAAAATAGAGCTTTGTGATTTAAAACAATTTGATGCCTTTGCCAAATAATTAAGAGAATTGGCTTACAAAAGTAAGAGCTTTTCCTCTACAAATATCAAGATAAAATTTTTACATGCTTTGCCTTATAATCTCATTGATAGGGTAATTTCTTATATCAATCTCAAGGGTCTTGCAATTGAAGATCTTTCTCTCTCTGATGTCATTGAATTTACCAAACAACAAGCCATGTGTTTAGTCTCTGAGACTAAATCTATCCAAAAGTTAATCTATAGAGAGATGATGTTGGATGCACTAGATGAGGATGTTTGGCTTGGTGGGTCCAACATTGCTTCTACTTCAATCAACAAGTCATCTTCACTGATTGGATTGAAAAGACACCTTAGCTGGAAGGTACTGGAAAGATGCCAGTGCTGGGGTCCAGCTTCACATGTATGATGTCATGGAGTGATATAAAAGTAAGATTCCCACTCCAACTATCTCATGATGATCATATGCACTACTATGTCTTTTTAATCGAATCAGTGAAGATGACTTACTGACTGAAGTGGAAGCAATGTTGGACCCACCAAGCCAAATGTCCTCATCTAGTGTATCCAATAGCATCTCTCTATAGATTAACTTTTACGGTGTAAAGTATGATGGGACATGACACTGCCTTGGTAGAGATTCTAGGTAGGACCCCCCAAAATGATATAAATAAGCCACTCATCCATAGAGTTTGCATCAAAAAATTTCTAAGCCTTAGAAATCTAGTAGCCTTGTTTCAAGAGTATGCTCTTCTCTTGCCCTTCTTGAAGGATCCTAAGAATCAAAAATTAAACAAGTGTTTGTAAAGTTTTGCTTTATTAATAGTGTGAAGCCATAGCCATTCAGCCCCTACCTACTATCATGAGTTTTTTACAAAAACAAAGCTATAAAAAAAGGAGGCATTTACTGATGATAAAAGATTGGTATTAGAGCCACTTGTCTACTAAAGTTGTTTTGTTTCTAGGAATTTCTTGCTTTGAATTTTGTGTTATTTGCTTTGAAAAATTCTTTGGGAAAGTTTATTGCATCGAGTCTCCAACTATTTTAAAAATTGTCATAGGCCTTTATTTTCTCTGCATCTCCTCATTCCCTTACTAGAATTTTCTCGCTTACTAGACCTTAATCTCTTTGCAATGGAATTTGGTAAAACCCAAATAGCCTCTATAGTAGAAATCATGAATGAATATGAGCTTGAAGGAAATTATGAATTACCTCCATTTATCCTAAAATAAATATCTGACTGTTCAAATATTGAAATCACAGAACTAAACCTAGAAAAAGAAAATACCCTGTACAAACCCTTGGCTATTAAAGCTTCACATGTGTATAAGAACTCTGAACTTCTTAAATCCAAGTTTGTTTATAATTCTACTTACCTATCCTTTGTTAAACCCAGATTCAAATCTATTGAGTTAACCATCAGTTATAAGCCTAATAAGATTTTTCAAATGAATTTGCTATTTTTATTACCTGAACCTAAAATCAATTATATCAGGTCATATGAAGATATGAAATTTGTACACTTTGGTCTTATTAGAGTTCATATAACTCCATTGATTCCTGGAAATATTAAACCTATGATATATTTAGCATTGTGTGATCATCATCAAGTTAGTTTCAAACATGCTTGCCAAATATCCAGTCTAGGTCGCTTGAATGACGAAGTCATTTATTTTGAGTTTTGTCCTAATCTCTCTGTCCCAGTCCATGATAAAGGATGTAAAGAAGTTAAGTTTGGATCTTTAGATTGTTGGGGATTATTCACCTCCCTTTTTGGTCTAAACATGTTTGGTGAATTTAAATATGCTTCCATTAATATTTTTGTTGTCTATAGTATGACAAACATGAACCATCCAAAAATCTTAGAGAATCTACCTTATGCCAAAAGATTAAATGGCACTGTTCAAATTTAGAAAGGTCATATATAATCTGTAGAAATACCTTCTGATTGGAAACTTGACTGGTTAAAGAATGTTTCTCCCAAAATGAAAAGATCAAAGCCACTATCTGTTCTAATAACCCTCAGTAGTTCTGGTCAAAATCTATGCCTGAGATGGATATAAAAATCCTCGAAGGTAAATATATGAAGATTGGGAAAAAGACCCCAATCCTAGCATAAGATTATAATGGTATGGAACTCTAGATCAAATAACTAGAGACAAATGGCTTTATTGAAAAATTAACTTCCCCTTTCTGTTGTTATGCATTCATGGTTAATAAACATTCTGAACAAAAGAGAGGAAAGAAAAGAATGGTCATCAATTATAGACCATTAAATGCCATTACTCAACCATTTCCATATCCCATTCTAGATAAAAACTATCTATTAGAGAAAGTAGCAACATGTAAATACTTCTCCTGGTTTGACTGCAAATCTAGCTTTTATCAAATTAGAGTCAAAGAAGCTGACAGGGAAAAGATAGCGTTCAGCTGCCCTTTCAGCCATTATCAGTGGACAGTGATGCCTTATGGCTTGATGAATGCCCCATCATTCTACCAAGCCCATATGGATAAAATATTCCAAGGCACTTCTAGCTTTCTATGTGTATAAATTGATGATATACTAATCTTTAGTAATTCTCTTACTGACCATTTTACTCATCTCTCTAAATTCTTTTAGTTGGCTCAAGATGCAAGAATTGTACTTGCAAAAACCAAAAAATAGTTATACAAAACTGAATGCAATTTTCTTGGGATGGTGATCCAAGATTCTAAACTATAGATCCAACTACATATCAAAGAAAAAGTCATCAATTTTCCAGAGAAGCTAGATAAATCTAACCTTCAAGCATTTTTGGGATTACTTAATTATCTAAATAGTTTTTATCCTAATTCTAGTGAAGACAAGTTCATACTTCAAGAACTTCTCCAAAAGAAGAAAACTTTTTGTTGGAAGGAAGAACACACCAAAACTATACAAAAGATCAAATCAATGGTAGCTTCACTTCTAGAGTTGCATATCCCATAATCTGATCAAATGAAGGTTTATATTGATGCCTCTGATATTACATGGGGAGGAGTACTTGTTTGTGTACATAATAATAAAGAATATGTTTGTGAATGTTGTAGTGGAGTCTTTAGTACTGATGTTCTAAAATGGATTTCTCCTGATAAAGAAATCTATGCTGTAAAGAAATGCCTTGAGATGTTTATGTTAAAACTTCTCCATCTACCTCATTTCATTGTAATTACCAATTGCACTAGATTTCTGACCTTTAAGGAAAAGGATCACAGTCAAAAGGATGGTCACACTAAATATGTTATATGGCAAGCTTTCTTTAATCAATTTAATTTTTTAGTAGAACATATAAAAGGTATTGATAATACAATTGCAGACTAGCTCAGTAGAAATCCTCCTGCCACACTTATACATCAACCCATTCCTAGTTTCAATCTAACCAGAATCTTTAACTAGGGATTTTCATCTATGAATATCCTTGTTCAAGAACAAATTCTTCGAGAAGGGTTGCATCTAAGATATTCAAGGATTTCTTATGCAGCAAGACAAGATCCACAAATGTCTTTAGCAACAACCATCTAGGCAAATCATCATCAAAATTTTGGAGTCATCTATATTGAAAGACTAAATAGTGAATTCTTATTGCATCAATTCACTGAACTATTAAAACATCCCTTATGGACATGGCTAATTAAAATCTGATCTCCACACAATGAACATCTATACTGATGGATTACCAAACATGGCCCACATCATATCCATGAAGAAGAGAACCATGATCAAGACACAATAGTGCATACGATCATCAGGAGATAGCTAGAGTGGGAATCTTACTTTTATATCACTCCACGACATCATGCATGTGAAGCTAGACTCTAGCACTAGCATCTTTCTAGTACCTTCCAGCTAAGGTGTCTTTTCAATCCAATCAGTGAAGATGACTTGCTAACTGAAGTGGGAGCAATGTTGGACCCACCAAGCCAAACATCCTCATCTAGTGCATCCAACATCTCTTTGTAGATTAACTTTTGGATAGATTTAGTTGCAGAGACTAAACACATGGCTTGTTATTTAGAAAAGTCAATGACATCAGAGAGAGAAAGATCTTCAATTGTAAGACCCTTGAGATTGATATAATAAACTACCCTATTAATGAGATTATAAGGCATAACATGCAAAATTTTTATCTTGATCTCTATAGAGGAAAATCTCTTACTTTCATAAGCCAATTCTCTAAATTATTAACCAATGGTGGAATTACATGACTGAACCAGAACAATATGATACAGCCCATAATCAGCTTGATCCTCTAGCTACATTATTTCATTTATTGATTAATGAGTTTGCCCCTCTAGTTGCAAATCATGAACTAGAATCCAAGAAATGGCTTCTCAAAATGGAGCTTTGTGATTTAAAACAATTTGATGCCTTTTCCAAATAATTAAGATAATTGGCTTACGAAAGTAAGAGCTTTTCCTCTATAGAGCTCAAGATAAAAATTTTGCATACTTTGCCTTATAATCTCATTAATAGGGTAATTTCTTATATCGATCTCAAGGGTCTTACAATTGAAGATCTTTCTCTCTCTGATGTCATTGACTTTGCTAAATATCAAGCCATGTGTTTAGTCTCTGAGACTAAATCTATCCAAAAGCTCACAAAGCATCAAGCATCCCAGATTACTCTAGCATTTCCTGAAATAGCCCCTTTTGGCTATCAACCATTTGTACATCCTCACAAATATCAAAAGCAATGTTGAAATTCCCTTTCTTTCCACCATCACTCGTTTCTTCATAAGCATTCATATGCACCTCCTCATCATTTCCTCAAAAAATGATGCACTACACATCCTCCATCCAAATAGCCTATTTGCTACATTTGTCACAAACTTGGCCATATTGCTCCTCAATGTCACTACAAAAATATTGTAGTCAAAGCTATATTCACTTCCAACATAGATGCATGGTGGGATATTTTTGATTCTTATGAAGATCTCTATTTATAGTATGACATCTATGAACCAATTCTAGATGATCTCCCCACAGACAATTCAAAAAATAATGATGATGTAGATACTCTCGAGTCATTAGCTAATGACTTGGAATAACCACTAACCAACATGCAATGCCCATGGTATCACTCGTGACACCATGATCATTCACATCTATAATATGAAGCTCATGGTACTTAGTCCTATCACCTTCAAGAAGTTCTAGAATGAGATATAAGACCACGAACTAGAGGATACTCCAGAGGAGAAGGATTAACTAGAGGGAGACAACCCTCAATGCCAAGAATACCTCCAACATTGCAAAGACCCTAGCATCCTCCTTTGTAATTTAGAAGCTCTTTCAAGCCAAGCACCTTGTGGATCAAAAAAAAGTTCACCAGTACAGACTCTCCAAGAGAAATTCAAGCACCAAAGATAGAGCCACAGTGGGATATTCTATTACCCATAGAAGATAAGGAAGAAGATGAAGAAGTAGAAAGTTCTTTATATGCAGACCAAGATTATTGCCCTGGTAAATGTAGTGATCTCCAAGAAGAAGCATAGTAAGAAGAAGAAGACATCTACACTGAACATACTATTGTTTAAGATCCAGGGAGACAAAAATTGGTATGTACTAGTATTCCTCCTTTGGAAATTCCACAACCAACTTATCTAACATAATTGATCAATGGAAAGTTTGCCCAATTTATTACTCTAGAAATCAATGGCAGACTAGTAGATGCCTAGATTGATATAGGAGCTTCTCTCTCTTTTGCTAAATCTCAACTCATCCATGATTGGAAGACATTAGATGATACTATGGCTTATAAGAGCCTAGATGTCCAAGGGAATAGTTTTATCTATAATAAATATAAACATCAACAAACCCTTAGGATATAAGATAAAATCTTCCATGCTAATTTCTTTGCCTTAGATAGGATGCTTGTAGATATCCTATTAGGTGGTGCCTTTATAGACAGATACTCACCTTATGGTTCAACCATAAAGAGTATCATGTTTACTATAGAAAATGAAAGGCTAAGAATTCCTCGCCTCATCCATGCCACTGAATAATTTCCCAGTTCAATGACTCAAATACCTGAGATAATAATCCTAGCTAAAATCCAAGAGATAGGTGAAAAGATCAAAGACACTATCTGTTCTGATAACCCTCAACAATTCTAGTCAAAATTTATGCCTAAGATGGATATAAAAATCCTCGAAGGTAAATATATGAAGATTGGGAAAAAGATCCCAGTCCTAGCACAAGATTATAATGATATGGAACTCTAGATCAAAGAACTAGAGACAAATGGCTTTATTGAAAAATTAAATTCCCCTTTTTGTTGTTATGCATTCATGGTTAATTGTGATGAACCTCCTACAACAATTTACCTCTTACAACAGATTTAATCTAAATATGCCAAAATAAAATAACTCTTACCAATAACAGAAACACAGAAAGCTTATATTGATCGCAGGCCTCTTCGAGGGGGCAACCTCCTTTGAGCAAGCTCAATATAATGAATTTGTGGATGCCTTTATTCGGCCTCAACACTTACTTATATACTAACTCTATTCTAACAACTACTACTTCCCTTATATGTGGGATAATTCAAATAAGCTCTAAGGGATGACTTACAAAGCATATGCATCCATAGCAATTAAGCACGGGTTCCTAACATCCCCTCCCTCTTAAAAAAAGCTTTGCCCTCAAAGATTCAAATGTGGGAACTGTTGTTGAATCTGGAAGAGTGGTTCCCATGTTACATCTTCTGGTTACATGCCATGCCATTGGATTAAGACCTCTGTGATGGAGCGGGATCGAAGTTGGCAGGTGCGCCTGTCCAAGATTGCTTCGGGCTTGAGAAGGATGGAGCCTTCATTATCAAGTGTTGGTAAAGCTGTCTGCACTCGGATGTTGGATCCAAGAACTTGTTTCAAACAAGAGACATGAAAGACGGGATGAACTTGGGAGGAAGGTGGAAGCTCTAACTTGTAAGCAACTGACCCAATCTTTTGGAGAACCTTATATGGCCCATAAAACTTTAGAGCAAGCTTTTGGCGCCCTTTTTGTTTTTAGTGATGATTGCTTGTAGGGCTGCAGATGAAGAAAAACCATATCACCAGGTTGAAAGGTACGCTTAGAGCAGTGTTGATTAGCCTACTGCTTCATTCAGTTCTGGGCCATGTGGAGATTGTCTCACAAGGTGCAGAGAATTTGATCCCAATTTTGGAGAGTAGTGTCAACTGCCTGAACTAGTGAGCTACTAGGATGATATGGAAGAAGTGGTGGTGGTGCTTGACCATAAACTACCTCATATGGAGTCATTTTGGTGGAAGTGTGGTATGAGGTATTGTACCACCATTCAGCTAGGGGAAGCCACTTGGCCCATTGATGTTGTTGTTTTGAAGCAAAACAACGAAGGAAGGTCTCCAAGCATTTGTTGACAATTTCTGTCTGGCCATCTGTTTGTGGGTGGTACCCAGAGCTCATTTTCAACTGTGTGCCTGTGCAATGAAATAGTTCAATCCAAAAATGGCTGGTGAAAGTGGCATCACGATCTGAGACAATTGAAGAAGGAATGCCATGAAGATGAAAGATCTGATCCAAGAAAACCTGTGCAACTGTGGACGCGGTTATGGGTGGCTGAGTGCACAAAAATGACTATATTTGGAGAGGCGATCGACAACTAGGATCACTATCTTTCCCCCTGATTTAGGGAGGCCCTCAATGAAATCCATGGAAATATCTATCCAGATCCTAGTAGGAATGGGCAAGGGCGTGAGCAAACTAGGAGTCAATGTGGTTTCACCTTTGTGTTGTTTGCAAGTTTCACATTCAGCCACCATCTGTTTAATTTCAGTTTTCATGCCTTTCCAAAAGAAGTGTCGATGTGCCCGCTCATAGGTTTTGAGAAACCCTGAGTGCCCCGCTAAGGGGGAAGCATGGATTTCATAGAATATAGCCTGATGTAGGTCTGAAATTTGGGGAAGCACCAAACGACCCTTGTATCGCAAAGAAGCACCATCCCATGAATAATGCAGTATGGCAGATTGGTTAGTGGCCAATTGATGAATGATGTGGCATATGGAGGGATCATTTACATACCCTTGTTGGACAGATTCCAACCATTTAGGAATGGGCATGGAGATGGCAGAGAGGGAAGGGTGGTCCTCAAAGGTTCTTGAGAGAGCATTAGCCACAACATTGTCTTTTCCCTTCTTATAGGTGATCTCATAGTCATAGCCCATGAGTTTGCTGACCCACTTTTGCTAAGCTAGGGATGAGACCCATTGTTCCAAGAAATATTTCAAACTCTGATGATCAGTTTTGATGCAAAAATGGTTTCCTAGTAAGTAGGGTCTCCATTTTTGTACTGCATGTAAAATTGCCATAATTTCCTTTTCATATGTAGACAAAGCTAAATTGTGGCCAGAAAGGGCTTTGCTGGTGAAGGCAATTGGTCAGCCCTCTTGGAGAAGAATAGCACCCAAGCCAATGCCACTGGCATCACTTTCGATGGTGAAAGTTTTGGTGAAGTCTGGCAGTGCCAAAACTAGTGTACTACACATAGTCTATTTGAGTTGGATGAATGCCTGATCAGCTGTTGCACCCCAAGTGAAAACATCCTTCTTCAATAAGGAAGTCAAAGGAGCCGCGATCTTTCCATAATCTTTGATGAACTTGCGATAGTATCCTGTTAGGCCTAAGAAACCACGAAGGCTCTTGAGGGTGGTTGGTTGAGGCCAATTCTTCATAGCACTAGTTTTTTCTGGGTCCACGCGAACCCCATTGGCTGAAACAATGTGCCCCAAATAGTCAATTTCCTCTTGACCGAATGAACACTTGGATTGCTTGGCACATAATTGATTGTCGGCTAACAACTGTAATGCCTTGTCAAGATGTTGGAGATGCTCGGCCCATGTGCGGCTGTAAATCAAAATGTCATCAAAGAAAACTAAAATAAACTGACAGAGAAAAGGCTAAAAGATTTTATTCATGAGTGCTTGAAAAGTGGAAGGGGCATTTGTAAGGCCAAATGGCATGACAAGGAACTCATAGTGACCCTCATGTGTACAGAAGTCTATCTTGGGAATGTCATTAGGATGCACTCAAATTTGATGATAGCCAGAACGCAGATCCAACTTGGAGAAGAATTTGGCCCCATGGATCTCATCAAGAAGCTCATTGATGACAGGAATTGGGAATTTATCCTTGATAGTGAGGTGGTTAAGGGCTCAAAAGTCAATTCAAAGGTGCCATGACCCATCTTTTTTGTGGACAAGAAGCACTGGGGAGGAATATGGGCTAGTGCTGGGGTGGATAACGCCAGACTTGAGGAGTTCCCAGACTAAGTTCTCAATTTTAGTCTTTTGTAGATGGGGGTAATGATATGGCCTAATGTTGGGTGGAATGCTTCCTGGAAGGAGAGGAATGTGGTGATCTTTAGGGCATGAAGGGGGTAGCCTTATTGGTTCTAAAAAAATGGTTGCATGCTTGTCGAGTATGGCTTGTAAGTTTTTAGGGTGGTTAGAAGTAGCAGAGGGCTGGAGTTGAATGGAATGCAGTTGTGCAATGACCCCATGTGAGCCTTTTTTCAAAAGTTTTTCCATGCGATGAGAACTGATGATGCTAGCAGATCCTGGTAATAACCCTTTTAAGGTGTGCTTCTAACCATTATCTGTGAACTGCATCCAAAGCTTAGAGAAGTCCCATAAAATAGGTCCTAATGTGCGAAGCCATTGTGCCCCTAAAACCACATCACACCCACCTAAGGGTAGGGCAAACATATCAGAGTGACAATTATAATCGCCGATTGCAAGACTCACATTTCGACACTTCCCTTTACATGGCAATGTGCCCCCATTAGCAATCATGACTTTAAAGCTAGAACAAGGGTATATAAAGCAATCTGCTGCCTTAGCAATGTGAGGATCAATGAAATTATGAGTACTGCCCGAGTCAATGAGGATTGTGAGAGGGATCTTTTTGAAGCACCCTTTGACCTTCATGGTTTGGGGAGTAGTGACACCTGTTAGTGCATGAACTGAGATCTCAGGTTGAGTCTCTTGAACCATTGGGTCCTCTTCAGTGCCGAGTTCATCTTGAGCATCTTGAAATTCTAGAATATCAATCTCGCTGTCTTGTTTTGGTGGTGACTCCACATCTAGCAAGTAAAGTTTTTGTTGGATCCACCTGTGACCCTTAACCCATTTGTCATCACAGTTGTAACATAATCCTTTTTATTTATGAGCCCACATCTCTGCCTCAGTCAGGCACTTGATTGGTGTGGTTATGGTTGTCTGTTGATTCACTGTGTTCTTTGCTGGTAAAAAGGTGGGAGGTTGAAGCTGTGTGGAGAGTTTATCTTCTACTAACTTAGCCAGACCTAAAGCATCCATCATATTTTTAGGTCAAAACATTTTTACCTCTGAGCAGATCGGCTCTCTAAGGCCACTAACAAAGAAACTTTTGAAGAAGTCATCTGACAACCCTTCAGTGTGATTAGCGAGTTTTTCAAATTCAAGCTGATATTCCCGAATAGTACCTGTTTGACGGAGTTTGGTGAGAGCACCTATGAAATCCTCAAATGCTGAGGGACCAAACCTACCCAAAATTAAGGATGCAAAAGTTGACCAATCAGGTTCATCATTGGTCTTGAGATACCAACGGTACCACTGAAGTGCTTCTTGTTCCAAATGAAATGAAGTAATTGGGACTTTGTTTGCGAAATAAGTATTGTGGAGGTTGAAGAATTGTTCAGCACGATATATCCATCCTGTAGGATCTATACCATTGAACCATGGAAAGTCTAGCTTAGGTCCATGGGAGGAGTTGGAAGTAAAGGAGTGACGGTCTGAAGAAGACTCCTCCTTCTGCATTCGGTTGAGCAAGATGCTATTCTGTTGATTCAAGCCACGCATCATATCGGTTAACTCTGTAACCTGAGATTTCAATGTGGCGATTTATTCCTCCATGATTTTTGTGCTTGCACAAGTGGTGACCATAACCAGTTGTGAATAACCCCTTAACGACAACTTTTGGTTTACCTCACGGGTGGGATCTAGTCAATCAGGATGGGGTCATTGCCCTTTTCGCTGGCAGGTCCTCTCAATGGGCCAGCTACTTCGAGGTTCCTATGGTACTCCTCATAATGAGTTTTAGGGCTTATGCCCAAGCACTTCCCACAGTTAAGTGGATAGGTATTTACCCAATCTAAAATGATGGAACCTGTAATGAAAAATTTCTTGCCAGAAAATGGCATAGCTCCTGGAAAGCCCTGCTTGAAAAAAAATGCTCCAAATCTACCCACAAAGCCAAGAAGCACTCTGATACCAAATGTGATGAACCTCCTAAGGAAATTTACCTCTTACAATAGATTTAATCTAAATATGCCAAAATAAAATAACTCTTACCAATAACAGAAACACAGAAAGCTTATATTGATCGCAGGCCTCTTCGAGGGGGCAACCTGCTTTGAGCAAGCTCAATACAATGAATTTGTGGATGCCTTTATTCAGCCTCAACACTTACTTATATACTAACTCTATTCTAACAACTACTACTTCCCTTGTATGTGGGATAATTCGAATAACCTCTAAGGGATGACTTACAAAGCATATGCGTCCATAGCAATTAAGCACGGGTTCCTAACATTAATAAACATTCTAAATTAAAGAGATGAAAGAAAAGAATGGTCATCAATTATAGACCATTAAATTCCATTACTCAACCATTTCCATATCCTATTCTAGATAAAAGCTATCTATTGGAGAAAGTAGCAACATGTAAATACTTCTCCCAGTTTGACTGCAAATCTAGCTTTTATCAAATTAGAGTCAAAGAAGCTGACAGGGAAAAGACAACATTCAGCTACCCTTTCAGCCATTATCAGTGGATAGTGATGCCTTTTGGCTTGATGAATTCCCCAACATTATACCAATCCCATATGGATAAAATATTCCAAGGCACTTCTAAATTTTTGTGTGTATACATTGATGATATACTAATTTCTAGTAATTCTCTTACTGACCATTTTACTCATCTCTCCAAATTCTTTTAGTTGGCTCAAGATGCAGGAATTGTACTTGTAAAAACCAAAATTTAGTTATGCAAAATTGAATGCAATTTTCTTGGATGGTGATCCAAGATTCCAAACTATAGATCCAACTGCATATCAAAGAAAAAGTCATCATTTCTCTAGAGAAGCTAGATAAATCTAAGATTCAAGCATTTTTGGGATTACTTAATTACCTAAATAGTTTTTATCATAATTCTGGTGAAGACAGGTTCATACTTCAAGAACTTCTCTAGAAGAAGAAAACTTTTTGTTGGAAGGAAGAACACACCGCAACTATACAAAAGATCAAATCAATGGTAGCTTCACTTCTAGAGTTGCATATCCCAAAATCTAATCAAAAGAAGGTTTATACTGATGTCTCTGATATTACATGGGGAGGAGTACTTATTTATGTACATAATAATAAAGAATTTGTTTGGGAATTCTCTAGTGGAGTCTTCAGTACTGATGTTCTAAAATGGATTTCTTTTGATAAAGAAATCTATGTTGTAAAGAAATGCCTTGAGAAGTTTATGGTTAAACTTCTCCATCTACCTCATTTCATTGTAATTACTAATTACACTAGATTTTTGACCTTTAAGGAAAAGGATCACGGTCGAAAGGATGGTCATGGTAAATATATTAGATGGCAAGCTTTCTTTAATCACTTTAATTTTTCAATAGAACATATAAAAGGTACCGATAATACAATTACAGACTCGCTCAGCGAAAATCCTCCTGCCACACTTATGCATCAACCCATTCTTGGTTTCAATCTAACCATAATCTTTAACTAGGGATTTTCATCTATGAATATCCTTATTCAAGAACAAATTCTTTGAGAAGGGTTGCATCCAAGATATTTAAGGATTTATTATGCAGTAGGACAAGATCTACAAATGTCTTTAGCAGCCACCATCTAGGCAAATCATCATCAAAATTCTGGAGTCATCTATATTGAAAGACTAAATAGTGAATTCTTATTCCATCAATTCATTGAACTATTAAAACATCCCTTATGGACATGGCTAATTAAAATCCGATCTCCACACAATGAACATCTATATCTATGGATTGCCAGACATGGCCCACATCGTATCCATGAAGAGGAGAACCATGATTAAGACATAGTAGTGCATACGATCATTAAGAGATAGTTGGAGTGGGAATCTTACTTTTATATCACTCCATGACATCATGCATGTGAAGCTAGACCCTAACACTAGCATCTTTCCAGTACCTTCTAGCGAAGGTGTCTTTTCAATCCAATCAGCAAAGATGACTTGCTGATTGAAGTGAAAGCAATGTTGGACCCACCAAGACAAATGTCCTCATATAGTGCATCCAACAATATATCTCTATAGATTAACTATTATGCTGTAAAGTATGATGGGACATGACACCACCTTGGTAGATATTCCAGGTAGGACCCCCCAAAATGCTATAAATAAGCCACTCATCATAGAGTTTGCATCAAGAAATTTATAAGCCTTAGAAATCTAGTAGCCTTGTTTCAAGAGTATGCTCTTCTCTTGCCCTTCTTGAAAGATCCTGAGAATCAAAAATTGAGCAAGTGTTTGTAATGTTTTGCTTTATTAATAGTGTGAAGCCATAGCCACTTGGCCCCTACCTACTATCGTGTGTTTTCTACAACAACAAAGCTGTAAAAGAAGAAGGTGTCTACTGATGATAAAAGATTCGTATCAATATAACATAGAAGATAACTACATAATTATCTCCATATGAACTTATGTATGGAAAGAAGCCTTTTTTACCAATACTATTTTAATTGTTGACATTGAAGACAATAATCTACATATGAATTGATCTTGATGAAGCGTTGAAAGAAATAATAATGAAACTAAATAGGATGGATGAATTGAGAATGTATTTACATACTCAAACCAACATGATCCAAAAATAAAGAAAGTAGTGGAATAACACTCACATTAGAGAGACAATTTCAAGAGGGATATTGGGCACTTTTATTTGATTCTAAATTCTAGAATTTCAAGGGTCAGATAATGACAAGATGGTTGGGACCATACCTAATCAAAACCATTTTCAACAATGGCTCTATCCAATTTCAACCAATTAATGGTGACCAAAGGACACTTTTGGTCAAAGATCATAGTCTTAACATATATATAAGACCTCTTAGCAAGGAAGATTTTATTGAGTATAACCAAGACTAATTTGACCTTGTGAAAGAACATGGTTCTTCCACTAAGGCCAAATGATCTTCACAGTAGACATTCAATAAAGGAGGAGTGATAAAAACTAGCAAATTGTAGTTTTCCTCCCTTCAAAATTTAAAAAAAATAATAAAAAAATATTAAAAAATGAATAATAGAAACAATAAAAAAAGTAAAAAAATAAAAAAATATATTGAAAGGTGAAAACCAGTAAATGACACTTTTGAGAAGAAAAATTTTCTACAATAAAATATAAATTATTGTCAACTAACCTACCTTTTCAAACTTTTTTATCCTTTCAAGACACATGGCACCTTGAGAAGATAGGCATATATTCGTACAAAAAGGTACAGTTGTATTTATTTTCTTAAAAGATAAGGCATTTTATATTTTTGTCATGCATGTGTAATCATTAGGCAATTAACATTTTTAAATCAACAAGTTTCAGTTATGTCACATGGATATGATGAATTTAGTAGCATCATCACCACATTTAAATATTTCACATGATGGAGTTTTTAAAATACCTTTTCAAACATATTTGATGTGATAGTGTTTTAAATAAAAGATCTTTCAAAGAGATTTGATGTGATTCACAATTCATTACATTTATTATCTCAAGTGCTACCAATTATAACCTTTACACCACATCATCATAATGAACGAATAAAGCACCTTCTAAAGTGATCACCATAATTTTTTCCATAATTGTTATCATCATTTCACTATATGCTTTGATTTTTTATTCATTATTGTATTATCATTGCTATCCATCATTGTGTCAAATCCCTAATCTCTTTCTTTCCCATGCTTCCTATGTAAATTTGATCTCTATTTTTTCACAGTCTAATTAGGTTTTCAATCAAATAGTGTTAGCTTTTAATATGGGTGGAAGAAAGAAGAAGAGTGAACTAGAATCCTTAGATGCATTACTATAGGATGAGGTAGTTAGAGATATATTTGAATTATTAGGTTGGTTAAATTTATTGAAAATGTTTAAAGGTTTTCATGAAGATATTTAAAAGAATTCTTTGAGCATTTTGATGAAGACCATTCTATTATCAAAGGTAAAAATATTCTAGTGAATCCCTCTATGATCAGTGCAATCTATGGAATTCCTAAGGAAGGTGTAGTTTTTATTGATAATATAAGTTTTGCTAACTTGATTCACATGTCCATTAAAATAAATGAGCCCTACCCTAGACTATCCAAATACCTAGAAGGAGTGGCTAGAAGAATTATGAGAGATAGCCTTCCACAACCCTGGCAGAATGTTATATTCTAGATTATGAAATATATTACTTATGATGGTTAGTTTATAGTAGTTGGTGGAGATTCCATGTGACTTTCTCTGCACTTGAGGAAAAGAGCCACCATAGAAGAATAATAAGGTAAATCTCTCATCTTTCATTCATAATGCCCTAATAAATCTTACTTGAAAGTTGAAAATAGGTACTAGGTTTGTTTGACACCATGGGTTCATTGCTCTTATCTATTGGCATTATTTTCTAAGTAAAACTATGGGTGAAAAGGCCTCACCTTCTTTCTTCTAAAAACTATCACAAGTTTATATCAAGAAAACACCACATCCTACCTCTCCTCCTTCTATCACAATACATATTGAAGAAGTCCCATATTTGGTGCCCTCAACTCTGAAGATATTGCACCAAAGATCAAAGAGACAAATGGGAGTTTCCATAGATAAACCTAATCCTCTAGCTAAGTTTAGATGTAGTTATCAACTTATTCTATAAAAAGAAGAATATGAAGATGTACATGCTACTAAGACTTTGGGAATCTTGAGATTTTCCATTGACATTATAGATGTTGAACCAGTTGTTTCATGGGAACCCTAGGCACAATAAACTATATTTGAAGAAGAAATCCTTATAACAGAAGTTGTGACTCAAGAAGTAGAGTGACCTTTACCCTCTACAGTCAATAAGGGTAAAATGTCCTTTATAGAAGAAGGCCCATCTTCCCCTTATCCTATTAATGAAAAAGAAGATTTTTAGCATGTCATGGGATCTATATTGACATGAAGATACCATTCATAAGTAACAAGCATAATTAGATATTCTTCATTTAGCCTTATAAGGTAATGACTTGGTTACTTCTAATTTGAAATAAATATGTGAAGAATTTGTTTCTGGAGATAGAGAATAAAGGGTAACTCTTATAGAAATACAAGCTAAATATAATAGAGTACACAACTTGATGTTTTCACAAACTCAAGAGTTGAGTACTTTGTAGAATTCTCTTATTATTAAGGACACCAAAATTACTAATTTACAAAATGCTAATGTTGATAAAAATAATTAGATTAATAATCTTAGATAGACTATTTCTAATAGAAATGCATTAATTATTCAACACACTGATAGAATAAGAGAGATAACCACTTAAACTTCTAAGTTACAAGCATTTATATAACCAATACAAAGAAGACAAGGGAAATAATTGTCTAAATTGAGGGACCTAAAAGAGTTGTTCCATTCGTCCCCATTCCACTCCATGAAATCATCTCATTATGGAACATAAACCAAAATAAAATTTATAAGTTGAAGGAATAAAATGCTAATCTTAAAGAGGAGTCTCAGAATTAATTGCAAAAATCTATAAAATAATTGTAAATAGATTAAGCCTCCATCCAACACATTTGTGAAATTTCTATGAAATTTTTAGCATGTATGTAACTTCCTCTATTTAGGTTCTTTTTATCCATGAGAAATTATACACATGGAAGATTTAATTGACTTTTCTTGGTTTTCCACACATTATTGAAGATGAGCACATGTTTATGGATGTTTTTCTGAAAAACACTGAAGAAGGACAAGATGGAATTTGTGAGTTTTATAATTTTTACATGTTGTTAGGTTATCAATCTAGTTTTTAAGTAAATTTATTTGTTGGGGAGACACTATTATGTGCTTTTATCTCTATTATGATGAACCAAACAACATGGTAGCAAGCCAACAATAAATTTTCTAAATTGAAAAACACCATTGATCTATGTACAAGTCCCCAATTTCTAGAGGCAAAGAAACTTCTTACTAATTTTCAACCAATGTATCACATATATATGAAGAATAAATACCATGCATTATTGAGAGTCAATACGGAAGCCTTTAGATCCTTCCTAAACCAACATTATACAACTTCCATTAATGTAATCATTATTAGGTGGGAGACTTTACCTATTGATTTGAAGCTTAGGGAAGTCTTGAGCCCCATGACTATCAGATGGGATATTAAGAGATCCTAGTCAATTTCAAATATTATCATCTAGATCTTAGATGAACAAGGCTCAGATGTATGGATTGGAATGAGGTTGTAGCCTCTAGTAATTCTTTGTCCTCTATCTCCATGTCAAAGTTGGCATACATAGGTAAAAATTGAGTTTCAATCTTGGTTGCATATAGTTTTAAGGTATTTTGGATTCTTACCTATAGGTCACCATGATTAGGGCCACCATTTTTAGGTTTATCATCTTAGTCAACAACTAGAATCAATAATTTTGGATTGACGCCTGGTTATCCCACTTATTTTCAAGAGGACTTGTAAAAGGTAAAGTGTGGGGAATAAATGATGAGTATCTAATATAACTCCTCATATCTATACAAACTATCCATAATGTATTGCCTTTGTTTATATATTTCATTGAATTTAATAGTTAAGATCTTATCTAAGTAGGAAATGAATGCAATTTATCCTCTATTTTTATGTCATTTATCACTAATTCTTTACATTGTTATTCTATCTAACTTGGATGAATCACATAGTTTTAGGTATAGGAACACATCCCAATAGTAGGGTAAGACAACAAATACTTTTAAAAACTCATTATGGCTATAATTATAAGGATTTGGAGAGTGAGATCCAAATATATAATTCTTTCAATATTCTCTAAAAATTCTCCAAAGATGACATAAGGGCTCTCTAAAGATATATACAAGATGATCCAAAGTCATCTAGACATGATCTAAAGACCTGTACATAGTACTCCAAAGACATGTAAAGATTCTCTAAAGTTGAACTAGATCCTACTGATCAAGATATTAGTTCTATATATATATATATATATATATATATATATATATATATATATATATATATATATATTTAGATATCTTATTCTAGGAATTACCATTCATGGTAAAGGTCTGAAATAATTTGGATATATTTGTACTTCTATTTTGTAAAACTAGATAAGCATCTTTAGTTTATGTTAGTTATTTTTTATCTATAGTTAGTTGATTTAGTTCCAATGCCTTCCTAAAAGTATGGGATCTGATTCTTAGATAGTCTATATTTTGAATAAATACATTTGGGAATTTTGATCACTAGTATTTTGTACTCTATGAATATATGTTGAGATGTACGTAAATACACATCTCCTTCTCATTCTAGATAGTGAGAATAAGCTAGCAAAGTTAGAAATTAGAAGAAGTGTTTAATATCTATATATGTTCCTTTGAATGAAATAAAATTTAACATTTTTTTTATTACTGAGTAAATTAGTTCATATTCTAAAGGAGTAAGGGCCTACTTCTCTCCAAGGATCATGAAAAATTGGTACTTTTAGTTTAATAGTTTATAACTATTTATTTAATTTAGGTATAATTCATTTACTATATATTGTAATTTCCTTTTAACCATACGAGTGATTTATTTTAAGTTATTTTTTTTCAAAGCAAAGAGTGATTGTTTTTAAATGCAAGTGTGAATTTCCTTTTCAAATGCAAGTGTGAAATCCTTTTAATGTAAGTGTATTTCATTTACATGAAAGGATTATTTATATACAATACAAGTAGGTTTTATTTATGCAAGAGTGTGTATTTCAACTAGAATAACTTTGTTAATTCATCTCATATTCATAATTTGTCAAATATTATTTAAGTGGAAATAGATAGAAATCTCCTATTCTATAAGAAAACACTATCTTAACCAGCTAGGCAAGTTGATGAGGACATCATATGTCTTATTCTAGATTTTTAATTTTTGGATGTTGATGGTGTGCATGCTAATATGAGATCTTTAATTAACAAACAATTTATATTTACTTTCTTGAAAATTAGAATTGGATGTTGATGGTGTGCATGCTAATATGAGATCTTTAATTAACAAACAATTTATATTTACTTTCTTGAAAATTAGAATCAGAGTCTTATTTACTATTTTTAGGATTTATAAAACACAATAGAAGTAAAACCCCCTAAATGGTGAACTATATGGCTCAAATATCAAATGGTCTCATTGTATATAACCACTAGACACTACCATGGTTAAAAATGACACTAATCTATTTATTGGTTAAATAAGAGGTATAAAAATAACCTATCACTAATAATGAAACTAATTTTAGTAACTCCATTTGAAAATGAAAATCTCTTACTAAACATGTGTCCATTAAATAAATTCATACACACAATATTTTTAAACCTTATCAATTATTGATGCTTTCTCTTGTAAGAACCTAGTGATTATCAATATCTATAAGTGTATTCCTTAAAGGGTTCACTAGTAAATGGGTGGGTATAACATTGGTGATTCTCAATATTTTGATTCCCTATACCAGCACTTACAACCAATAAAAGTGCCTCTTATATATTTACCTAATCTTTGACACCTCCCTTACATGATCCTCCAAGTAATTCACCATATCAAATATCCCCTACCTAATCCAAACCTCTTATTATCATTCTCTAAACATAGTCAAATAGGTTGACTATGTTCTAGGAATTGAACACATTCTAGGACTATGTTGGCCCAATGAACTTAGTTTGGGACCTAACTATTTTATTTCCTAGCTAAATAGGTTGATTGGTTTAACTATGTTAGCTAAATTTTTGGAAGGGTTTAGGGTCAAATATGGCTATATAAACACATACTTAAACTCATTTATAATAAATATAATTATTAACTTATTCTTATTTATCTACTTATCCAACATTCTACTTGAGGAGGCATTACTTAGGGTTTCATATTTCCTTTAGGGAAGAATCTTGTCTTTTAGGAAAAGTATTTTGGATTCATAAGATAAGTCTTGTATCTTAGAGGTAATGTATATTTGATATCCTTACAAACCACAACAACCTCTTATGAAGCACCATTGGCAAAGGTAGATATTGAGGCTCGATAGGTTTGTATTCAAGGTAAGTATTCTCAACTCTTACTTTTCTTTTGTTCATCAATAAATTTACATGTGTTGGCTTATGAATGTATTTATCTCCCCATACTTAGGATTACTTCTAAATTAAATAGAGTATAGTTCTTATTTTCACATTTAATATTTATGTTTATTATCCTTCATTTGTGCCACATGTTTTGGTGAGAACTATATTATTTTACTTTTACATTGTTAGAAAACCATAGGACCTAGTTAGGGTTAATGTGTGGTATTGCTTGACTAGAGGCTTTGGAACCTTCTCTAGTGATATTTAATAGTAAGAGACCCCTTAGGTTTAAATAATACATATTGGTCATGACCTTGATTGTCTAAATATATCAACAAGCAGAATGGATTATTTTATTTATCTTCCATGAGCTAGGATTGATTTATAGATCATATTTACTTTTCCTTGTACAAATTATGGTAAAATCAAAATGAACTAATCTTCATAGTTTTTCCATCATTCATTAATTTATTTTCATTTCTGATCTATTTCATTTCTATATCACTGGATCAAATCTATTGACTCAATCTAACATTTTTGTAACATCCCCATTGGGATCTACCCAGAAATATGTGATTTTTTTAAAAAATTAAATAATATACCAAAAATATATTACACCATAAGAATATAATAGATAACATATGAAAAACTCAAAGTGTGATAATGGAAAATAAGTATATTACATTATATATTGTTGATCTCTAATATCATGGGAACACATCATAATGTGAATATAGAAACTAATTATATTAACTCAACCAAAAATGATACAAGTATACAACCACTAATATTAATGTGAAATAATAAATAATTACAAATTTTCATGAAAATATTCAATAATAATTAAAATTCAATAGAATGTACATATAAGATACATGGCTACCCTAGAGCATAGTTATTAAACTCAAGTATATGTGGCAATATCAAGATTCATCTCAATAAGTAGTACTATTGTGGAGAGGGAGAGCATCATCCAAGCACTTTTCCACAATAACCATAGACCGATGATCCCCCAAACTAATCCCATAAAAAAATTTCCCTCCCTTCAGGGATGAGTAGATAGTGATGGCATGGGAATCTAGAGATCCAAGTAAGAACCTGTGTGCTATATGATTTCTAAAACTAAACATGAAATGTATCATATAAATCCCAATATATTGCAACATATCACACAAAAATTTAAATCATACTCATGAAATGATATTGTCTCACTAAACATACTTTGACCAAAGATTTAACAATAGTAAATAAAAGTGATCTATAGATCAATCAAATTCATATGCACCACTTGCTCAGTCTAGTTTCATCTGGCATTGTGATTTTAGTAAGGTAGTGAAGTCCATCTCACTCCTTAATCAGTAATATAAATATATATTGGTCAAATATAATTTAGCTATAAGATCCATATAATTTGTATCTTACAAGTAAATACATCATATAAAATGATATACATAAGAGTAACCAAAACATACATTTATTCCATCAAACGTATGAATGAATATTACATTATTTTTTATCCCATACCAAAAATAATGATTATAATTAATACCATCTAATTAAAATATACAATTAATTATAGGTTCTAATATACAACTTTGTTTCCAAATATTCTACACCCTATGATAACCCATATTGCTAGTCTAGTCTTTTTAAGCATAACTACTAAGTATCATTTCTAAGCTAATAAAGTAGTCATAAATACATTAAAAAATACACTCATATTTAATATATATATATATAAAAAACCAAAAATCCATTTTCAAAAAACAAAGATTAATAAAAAATAGCATTTGTTATGTGTCATAATCCACCCATGGAGCTAAAACCATAATAATGCACCCTATATACATGTATACATTATTAGGCATATTAACACCTACACCTATCAATATTATTAAGAGAGATTTTTTTATTTTATTCAACTATTATACTCTCATGTAAATTTAATATAGTTTAAAGTCTAAATAATCTTTCTTAGGAAATTTAAGGTTTAAAATATTTTCTCTGTCAGAACTTCATTTAGTTATGACTATTTGTAAGTATATTCTCTTTAGTCTTACTACCAAATAAATCCCATAAAAAGTCTATTTAAGTTTTTATTTATCTATATAGGCCACATAATCAATAATTCATAACTAACTATTATTATCTATAAAATTAGCTTTTGTTTGTTTTCATGTGTATATCATCCCATTAATGTCAATAACCACATTTTAATTATCTAAAAGGATTCCCTTAGTGCTAGATACTAATTAGCTTACTTAAATATTCCTCAAATTATATATAATTTACAACCTCTTTGTATAAGTTAATATATTGATCTAGTTAACACACTTAAACTTGTGACTTAACTTACTTAAACTTGTGACCTAACTTTTAATTGACATAGGATGATAGTGCTCCTTTTCTATTAAACACAAAATTGACTAGTATCTCACACATTGGCATACTAAATATAGCTTCTAC
Source organism: Torreya grandis (assembly GCA_037957365.1). NCBI lineage: Eukaryota > Viridiplantae > Streptophyta > Pinopsida > Cupressales > Taxaceae > Torreya > Torreya grandis. The sequence continues at coordinate 417,593 of JARHVA010008424.1, forward strand.
ATTCCACACTTACTACTAATTATTCTCATAAGCAAAGGTTTATGAATAAATTTATAGGTATATAAATTACATAAGACATGTATTAGTTTTTGTTTTGGTACTAGTGTTATAAACATCAGTCGAACTCTATAATTTGAACCTGTATACTTACAACCATATACCCTATGGTTGTAAATCAAAATACAATTATAATTGGGTGGATTCATTATTTCTTATGACACTCCTACCTAAGTTTTATACTTATATCAAAGATTTTATTACCTAACATTTGGATTTTTAAGAGAATTTATATACTCAATAATAGGTGTCTAATGAGTAATTTAATTATGCCCAATAATTTTTAGATTAACCAATAAGGAATTATAAAGACATCAGATTGTCATAACTTCACCTATAACACCTAATCACCTCATTTTCTCGTCCATTATGAGTAATTAGGTATAGTATTGACTATTGTATACAAATAGTGAGGATAATGAATAAATATTATAATCTTAGTTACTTATCTTACTATCTAATAAATGTATACCACTTACAACTCAATCCCCACTTCCATAGATGCCATGGAAGAGTGCAACAATTATGTGAGTCATGCCATAAAGCTATAAACACTAATATACCAACTAATTTTCACTATTGTATATATATATATATATATATATATATATATATATATATATATATATATATATATATATATATATATATATATATATATATATATATCTATATATATATATATATATATATATATATCAAATTAAATATTAATACCTAGTCATTAAATTCCTAGAGGCATCACCTATAACTAGGTCACTTATATTAGTGTGCTAGTTATAAATAACAATTAGCATGTAGTTTATAAACATCTGGCATATATAGATTGATGCCATTATATAAGTCTTATTTAAACTAGTCATTTATCATATAGGTGGGAATATTAAATAAGACAATGGAACTAATTTTATTGAACCCCTCATATATTACAAGTTTTGTAATCATATAAACAATGATTCACTATTAGTTGGAAAAACATGACACACTATGTTTTTCATAAAGTTTTAGAAAGATATGTACAATAATTCATAATATAAATACAATTAGGTTGATATAATCAAAGAAATACATCTTTTTAAAGATATAATGCTTCAATTTGTTTGATATAGGTTGAGGATAGTGACTTAGGCTGCCATAATACCCTAATTTTTTATTGGTTGGGATGAGTTTATTTACTTGGCGATCTCTAAATTATGAATCAATTAATAAATAATATATAAAATTTCATTCTTTCAACATTTTTCTCTTATCTAAAAAATATAGCATTTAACATGAATGTGACAAACTGAAAATAATACCTAACTATTAATTAGAAAATCATTTTTGTTTATCTATCCTTGTTGACTTCCCTCTCTCCCAACACCTCTTCATTTCTTTTGTGCTATTACCTTATTTTTTTCTACCCTTCTCTTTGAAAATACTTATGATAATAATAATTATCTCCTTTATTAATTTTTCCACCTTCTCAAGCTCTCCGTGCTACCTAATCTAGAAAACTCCTATAATATATCCTTATTTCTAAATTTCTATCTCATGATCTAAGCATAGCCCCTTTGTTTTAAGCTTTAGTTTTTTTATTTTCTTAGTTTTTTTTGTTATTTTTAGTCTTTCCATTTTTTAATTCTTTTATCGTATTTTTCCTATTTTTTCTTTTTCTAAAGTAGTTACATTTTCTTATTTATTTAAAATTTATTTATCAAAACTTGATAATTTATGAATTAATTAATTATCTTTTATTATCACTAGAAAATTAAATGACAATTCCATAAATTACTTATTTAATATTTTTAAATATAATTATGCTAATAACATTTTTACAAGAATTAATGACCAATGAACCTTTCACACAACATTAATTCATTATGTTATTAAACTATACTAAAAAACCATAGAAATTGACTTTCTAAAGAAAATAGAAATAAACACACCATGTGTAAACCATTTTTAATGCATTATAATATGTGATAAATACTATGGTGTGTGTATGGTTCTCAGCAGTTCTCTATCATCCTCTAATGTCTACATCCACAGCAATATATATAATTATTCTCTCCCTCTGGCATGATGTAAGGGATGAGTTCTCCTATGTCAACCTCACAACATGCAGGTAGTTAGATCATATCAACGTGATAAATATATATAATAAAATATAACTAGAACAACACATCAACATGAATGTAATGTAAACACATACACTATAGCTAACTCACAGTAATGCAAACATGTACCATAATGTATCTAAGAAATATCTTACTATCCCATAATAGCATATAAATCAAGCTTAGTGATAAATATAACCAATATCAAATGTATCAACTATAACTATCCACAAATAACCAATTAGTTTTCTTAGAGAGGAATTAGGATACAACAATTCTATCTATAGGTTTAACACATAGTTGATTTGATCGATTCTATTTGTCTTTTTATAGGTCATATTGAACTACATATAATTAAATCAATCTTATTGACTTAATTTATTTCTTTGAATAAAGGTTTTTAGACTCAATGAACTAATTTTACTCTTTTAGTAGGTTAAAAATCTTCATCTAGATGACACAATATAAAAGCAAAAATTTAGCATTATTAAATCATTAGGTTCATTCTCTCCAACTTATTTATTTTCTTCATTACAATATTATTTTTTTCAAAGTTTTTAGTTTTATAAAAAATTTACCCTATAGTAAACTAAGTTGACTGGATCAACTTACTTATGTATTTGCTTCTTGTTGAGAAAACTCAATCAACTTGTTTGATTATTTTTTGTTTGTCCTTTTCTTTAATAGAAAAAAATGATCAATTCGATTATGTTATATAGTTTTTTCATACTCAAACAACCTAATTGACCCCATACTCTTAAATTAAAACTAATTAACTCACATTGCTAGTAATTAATTCATTTGTCTACTTGCTTGCTTAGAGTAGCACACATAGTCTAACTAGGAAAGTTAAATTTAGCTATTTCATCACATTTGTTTTTATCTTACTCACCCACTTCCAAATAATACAATATAAAAAATAATTAAACAACTTACACACACACACACACACACACACACACACACACACACACACACACACACACACACACACACACACACACACACACACACACACACACACACACACACACACACACACACACACATCCATTTAATCCATAACAACTTAATGTGTGTGTGTGTGTGTGTGTGTGTGTGTGTGTGTGTGTGTGTGTGTGTGTGTGTGTGTGTGTGTGTGTGTGTGTGTGTGTGTGTGTGTGTGTGTGTGTGTGTGTGTGTGTGTGTGTGTGTGTGTGTGTGTGTGTGTGTGTGTGTGTGTGTATCCATTTAATCCATAACAACTTGAAACCAACTTTAACTTACCTCTTTTTAGTTCCTTTTTAAATCCAAATGACTTATCACATTTATTTTTAAAGTTATAACTTAAAACATTCAGGGATGACTGCATATATTAGCATTTTTGTTTTTGGCAATGTTTATTTATCTTTGTCAATTGTATGTTGTATTACAAAACTTGTATTGTCCAATGTGGGTACAATGTTTGTGTTGTGTGCCACAACTAGATTGACTAGGTTGACCTAGTTGTTTATTTATTTATTTTATAATTAAGACTAGAATATACAGAGTCATGACTTCTAAAACATTTATTTATCCTCAAAACATAGTTAACCCACTCAATTCTATCTCCTCAATTTTCATTTATATAGAACATAGTTATTTTGTCTAATATAGTCTATCATAAGCCTATAATTTTACCCTCTTACAAAATATAGAGATCTTGTTCGACCCCAACTCTTACAAGTTGCCTATTTTGTTTGCCTTCAACACATATTTGACTTATTTGATTATGTTACCTATATAATTTCTCACCTTAACCATCCACAAAACATATTCAACCTATTTGATTATGTTTATTGTAGTACATCCTACCTATTTTCTTACAAAATAATGTTGACTAGTTTGACCTAGTATCATACCTATTTATCCTCATTTCTAACAAGACTTTAGCCTCACTCCCTCATCATGAATTTTTTATTTAATGATAATATAGAATTGAATCCAAAAAACATGATGAGTTTCACTAATCCCAATAAGTTTATTAAAGCACATTTGCTTGCACCCAATATGGATCAAAGTAATGTCCATGTTACCACCTGCACTACCAACTATAGAACTCCTCATTATTCTTCCATGGTACTTAACTTCCTTTTTTAACTATAATATGAACATGATCTTGATTACACAACTAAAATGATCCTTTTCATCAATGAAAATCCTTAACATAGAGGTAAGGATCCTGAAATCATATATAACCTCATTATGAGACCTCATATTGGAGAAACCCATTCACCTTCACCTAAAATTTCCATAAGATTTGGGACAAGTCATTTTTTTCATCTACACCTTTATCCTCTATCATGTCTCCTCACACTATGACATCATCCTCTATGTCTTCTCTTACCTCCATGCCAGGTATTTCCACAAATATGGTAGGTTTAACCCTTAGTGGGGCTCTTTAAAATACCCACACACATACCCATGCTACTAGTGCATCTCATACTACTATTAATGCTTCTTATGCCACTAGTGCATTTCATGCTACTAATTATTCTTATGCCACTTTTACATATCAATGTATTAATGCTTATTATGCCACTAGTGCATATCATGCTACTAATGCCTCTAATACAACTCATGGTACTAGTTATCCACATGCCACTAGTGCAACGCATGCTACTACTTCATCTCATAATCATAGTACATCTCAATCCCTTAATACCTCACACAACACTAATGCATCAAATGTTGTTTCTACTAGCAAAAATAATGATAAAACCAATCAAATTTTATTACAAACTCTAAACAAAATGTACACATTTCAAACTAATAATGAAAATTAAAATATGAAAATGCAAAATCACCTATTACATATCCAAGACCAACCATAAATGCTCAATAGGGAGTGCAAAATCCTAATGTCCCCTGCTCCTCCTTAGGGATTCACATGGTAACCTCATACCACAATCCCCACTTATCAACAAAACTATCAAATATTTACAAAATGAACCTCTTTTACCTTAAATTACCAACATATACATAGGAGGTATCACTCCCACTATCATTTATAATAGATCTACATATACTACTCTACATTTAAAAACATTTGGAAACTCTTACAAAGATTGGTTAAGATTAATAATTTTGATACCAGTAAAATATTAGCTAAAATGTTTACAGGAGTTGCTTTATATTGGTATAACCAACTAAAAACCCACTCCATTACTATCTTAGAATACTTGCTCGATTTATTATTTCAGAAATTCCAAACTAGTGATCTTCTTGAAAATAGTTTAGCTCATTTTATCAATTGTAAACAACCAAAAATTGAAATGACACATGTTTTAATCAAACGATGGAAATATTTTTCTAATCAAGTTTAGCATAATATGGTAGATGAAAACATATTCCACTTATTTACTAATGCTCTTCACCCTAAATTACAATATCATGTCAGGATTCCTTACCCAAAAACCTTGGAAGAGGCTCTTGACCAAGCCAAACACCAAGATTTCCTCATACATCAATTTCAACCTCCCCAACCTAAAATAAGAACTTAAATTATTGTTAAAGCTATAAAATTCCATGCAACCAATGATGGTGTTATAGATACTTATGACACCATACACACCATCCAATCCATTACTACAAATAATACCATGGATCATGTTCCTCTACCTAAAAATAATTCTCATCATAATCCAAAATTTTCACAAAATAATCATACTAATGTGCACAAACCTATATCATTAGCATAAATTCAAAAATGTCTCCCAAGACATTTGCCATAAGATGTTGAAGCTACATGTCCTATTAAAATGTGTTATAAACCAAATATATATTTTTTATTTCATGCAAGTTGGGGCCATTCTAATGAAACTTGTAGATAATTATGAAATATTGCTATGAACTTTCTCCCAGTACCCAAATTTGACTATGAACCCCTCATACATAAATATTAACAAGATTATCACATAACACTTAAACTTCATGAAACTAAAACTAAAAATCAAGCCTTAAACCAAGCCAATACTGATCTAATAATTTATAAGGCTCCCATTCCTAATCATTAACATAGCATTGATCAACCTACCACTACTACCAATAAAATATAATGTTTTGTAGATCTCAACACCAATGATGAAAATGTGGTTGACATGACTACTATGAAGAGAGTATTTAATTATAAAGATTTAACCCAAACACCTAACCATGACACCTCTTCAACATTTAACATTATTCAAGATACTTATCCAACCCATCTCATATAATTAGGGAATGTGGAACTAACACACATACCAACATTACATCCAATAACATAAATTGACCACACCTCTCATACAATTGATATAAATTCTATTCTTTCCCCAACTTTCATACCTTAATTAAACATCCCTTAAACTTCAACCATTATTTATTTTACTCAACCATGAGAAACTCTTAACACCACAACCAAATCACCTAAGATAAATCAACCTAGTTTGTGCCAACCTAAACCACAAATTCCTTACCAACATATGTTTCAATGCACATCCAAACCCCCTTTAATATATTTATTATAAAACTACGCACCTTTATCCTATAATCCTCTCATGAGTTATGATGAATGGGATCCTATCTCAAAACTTTCCCACATTCCATCCCAAATTCCCTTATTAGGGATTATGATAACTTATCCCCACCATAATAATCAAATAATGCAATTATTATTTAAATTTTACATCCCTCATCCTCCTCTCATAGGGTAATAAGTTACCTTGTCTATATCTCAAGATATCATTCTTCAACAATGTAAAGAAATGTCTATCCATGTTGATAAAATAGTGGACACCTCTTGTTCACTCAAGTTTCCTATCTTTTCTATGATTCCCAATGAGATATTACTTCATGTAGATGACCTTCCAAATTCATTGTGTAAAAGAGGTGGTATCCAAGTTAAATGTGATTTAATCGATGAAGGCTAAGGCACTTCTGTTGCTTCTCTTGACTTTAGTAAAACAATTACATACTCTAAATATAACCTTAAATACACACATAAAACATACCATAGATATGAAATAAGACAAATGCCTCATTTAGGTTATGTTTGGCTTCCCATCACTGTTCCTCCCATCACCATTTATGTGAAATTCATGATATTTAACTTTTCACTTTCCTATAATATCTCACTTGATCGATCTTAGAAATATTGCATGAGAGAAGCTATTTCATTTGCATGCTAATGTGTGAAATTCCCTTAAAATGGTGTTATATAGAAGATTCAAGGGGACACAAATCCTTGTAAGTTTGAATAATTATAAGAATGAGGTGTTTTTAAAATACCACCCTTGAACCCTTACCTAGAATTCCAATTTGAGAATCCCAACACTTTAAATATCCTATCAACTCAACTAGATGTTATAATGGTCATCTAGGATTAATCAGATTTATTCTTCTTGACCTATTATACTTAGATGATGATGAAATAAATGAGATAAACTTAAATATCAAAAAATTTGATCTCTCCTCTAACATCATTGATCAACTTCCTCCTTCTCTTTAACCTCAATCCCATCAACAACCTTTTGATGAAATAATAGTTATTGTAACCAAAACTAAACATTCCATTCACCATGATTCCTTTACTAATAAAATATTTTATGTATGTATATCAATTTACATACACTTGACTATGAATATATTTATTTTTTAGATGATCCATTTTTAGCTAGATTCATCAAAACTAAAAATGTTGAGGTTATTAGATATTTTTCTTCTTTACTGCAATCTTTCAATTTTTTTCTATAATTATTTCTCTTATAGTACTTGATGCTAGTTTTTCCTATATTATTCAAAGGTTATAGATGGATCACACATGCACTACAACTTTAGTCACCAAATAACCTCTTAGGAGTATACGTATGTATAATAACATGATAAGAACATACCAATTTTATTAATATAATGATCCTTCTAGTTTACTTCCTCTATAGATGTTAGCCACTCTACTTTGAACCCATACACACCTAACCATATAAATAGATGATCCTAGTCTAGTCTTTGATACATCTTCTCCCATCATTGGTGATGTTCTTCTACCATTACCTAAGCTTGATACCTTACTATTACAATTAGAAGATGAGACTTATTATTATATTCATAGAGTTATTTGTCATTGGACCAAGGATTGTATTCTACATCATCATCATGATTTTTTCTCTACCACTTTAGCTAGTAGACACCTTTCATCTACTAAAAAATTTATCTATTACTTTCATGATATAAATAACCATTCCTATACTCACTTTTGAAATCTTAGTAATTACATTGATACATTGTAACTAGTCATTACATAACCTAAAGACAAGACTATCCCATGTCCCACGATACTTCTAAATTACATGCTTAAATATGGGGAAGACTATTATATTTGGCATTAGTGTACTACCCATAATATTTATCTATGTCAAGTGCTTCAAAAATATCTCTAAGATTTCCCATAGTCTATACCTAAACTAGTTATTCCTCATGTTATAAGTTAACCATGAACAAAGACTCCTCCTTATTCATCTACTATACCTATACATGTATCCATTGATACCATTAATATTGAGATACTATAGTCACCTAAATGTGGTAATTTGATGCTAAGAGTGTCACTTGATTTAACCTATCCCTAGGATAGCCATAAAACTATCCTTGAGCATTAGACTTACTATTATAGTCATTTAGTAGATTAAAGCCAACTACAACTAGTCATAACATAGTCCTAGAACTATCTTCCTAGATCCCAACCCAAATTGTTTAATAGTTTGCTAAGTGGACATTAATGCCACATTTGGGACACTATATCCACATGGGGCTAGTGTTTCCAATTGGGTGTTATTGTCCTTAGCTCTAGTTCTTCCCAATGGATAGTTTTCAAATGTGTGTCCCTCCTAAAGTTAAATTAAGCTCATTTTGTTATCCTCATAAGAAATAAAACCCTATAAATAAAAGTATAATCCACATCTATTCCCTAGAAGGAAAATATATACAAAATCTATTCAAATCAAAGATAAATTTGTGAAAAATCAAGGTATTTGATCCCTATTATGCCCTACTTTCTATATATTACCATCTATAGTAGTCCTAAGTCCAATTTTCAAGAATTTAAAAGATAAATAACATTCAAGAATTTTAAGACCACTCTTATTCTAAAATTTGCTTGCACATACATCAAGCACTAGGTGGGATAACTACATCTAACTTAATTCCTCTTTAGAGTATTGGTATGTAGGTAACTCTCTACATAACAGGGTGTTGAGGATGTCTAGTCCATCTTAATAACATACTAAAATTTATTGAGCATGACACAATTATAATTAGATTTTGGTTTGGACATCAAATCAGGTTTTTTAGGTACAACACATAGCTCCAAGTTTTAGTCATGTAGGAATAGAACATATAGACACAAGTGCAGGTGTTCCCCAAAAATAGAAAGTCTTATAAAGGGGACATTACCACCACATTGATGACACTACATATAGATGGATCCATTGTCCAAATGGGTACTATTATCTAGTGAATAGATGAATAACATAATCTTATTGATGATAGAGATTACTACTCATATCTCAAATTTTAGAACCAAGATCATCCATGATAGTTAGTTTTCATATAAGTCTCTATTTATCCCTATTTTTTTCTATTATTAGAAAGTAAAATAAGGTTAAAATCATAAAAATTAAATACTTAATTATTACATATTTATTTAACTAATTTAGATAACTAATCCCCTTAACCAAACTAAAGAATCACTTGTGTAAAACCATAAAAGGTTAAATCATTTAGTGAATCCATTATAAACACCAAAAATACACACACCATGATTCCAAATGTCAAAATTCCCATAAACCACCCTAGGACCCCCTTGGGACTAATTTGACCCTTTGACCCATGCTAGTTTTCCCAACTAACTTAACCTAGCTTTTACCCACCTTCCTACATTCACCCTCAATCGATGATGGTTAAGATGACTGCCAATGGTAACCCTAAATACCAACAGTTAGGGTACACCTCCTTAACCACCAATATGTAAACCACATGTGTTTATTTTCTAAAAATAGATTGTCTAAATTTGCATGTGAGTCATTTCATGCACAAGTTGAAATTAGAAGTCCTAGTTAATGTCTTATTGTAACTCTCTTACCATGACTATAAGAAGAGAGGAACATGGAGGTGAAATGGATCTATAACTATTATCAAGATCTTGTGCATCTAGAGTTCCTTTGCTTTTTAGGTTAATCATCATTAGTAACCTAATGATATAGTTATCATGTTAGAGAGATAAATTTCCACCACCACTCTATCAAAGCACCAAGTACTGTTACTCTACTAAAATCACATTAGACTCCACCAGCCAACTCAACCACTTTAAGTACCCACCTAATTAGCCTTTTACAAGATAAGTATTTGATTCTTAGTATTCAACTACTTTATTTGATTTTTGCACTCAACCCAACATTAACCCCTCTCCTAGAATCTAATTTTGTGATCTTATAAATCAACTATTTATCAACCCAAAACTACACAAAGTAACCATCAATGGTTGTCTCAGTTGTCGATGGTCTACCCAAATGCCAATAGTTAGCTTGACCATTGATGGTCACCTTAACCACTGATGCTCACATCAACCATTGATGGTCATTGTGGAAAGAAATAATAAAAAATTATTTCCACCTACCTATCCTCAGCCTAATCTTTTTTTTTGTGTCTCTGCCTATTCAGATACCCCTACCTAATTTTTAAAAAAAGACCTGAGCCATATAACACTAGTATTGACTTATTTATTTCTATATTAGTCATTTGTAGTCTATTTATTTATAAATCATTTCTTGTGTTCAATTTTAGTACCTTTTTATTATTGATGAAAGTACTTTATATTCTAATTTATAAACTTAATTATTTAAAATGTGTGGATTGATATCCCATAATGAAGCTCTTACTTTTAGGACCTAGTTAATGATAGGATATCCACTCAGCTACATATCAAAACAACCATTTTATTTAGTGTTATCTTATTTGTAGGTCATCCTCCCAAGACAAGGAGGATTTCTTCACAATCATCTAATTCAATGTGTGCATAATCAAGAAAATTTATCAACCATACCCATACTTAGTTTCTTGTTCTTCATTTTCAAAATATAATCTAAAATTTACTAAAACATCATAACACGCCTAATGAAACTTTGAGTCTTTACTTTGGGTTTCCTTTCTTTACATCTGTATTGTCTTCTCTCTATCTATGCTCATTAATGAAATTAAAATATCTTTTGAGTTTTAAATTAAGTGCATACATTGATTTACTTAAATTTTGTCTCACATAGTTTAACTTAAATCAAAGTAATCCTATCATAGCATAAATTTTGTTTTACACACTAAACCAAACCACTTTCATCAATTAAACATCAAAAAAGCTTGAGAAAAGTTTTGACTAGGATTTCATCACTTATTAGCCACCTTATCCTTTCCTAACAATCCTACTTGGAGGTCATTACAAATGGGAGAATCAACTTAGCTCTTTGGTTGAGTATAAACTTTGGAAATTAGTATATATTGGCTAAAAACCTGACACCCTTAATGATGTGATATGTGAAGTGAGGGGGTAGACCCCAATACCAAGCCACACATTGATTCCCAATATAGATACTTTTGAGCACCTAAACAACCTAAAACTAACCATAGATTGCTTTTACAGTACCTAATCTACAAGATAACTTCTATCACACATTCTCATAACTTAAGGGATAAACCAAAAGTGAGATTAAAATTAAACAAAAGATTCTAATGTACCCTAGTGTGTGATTTATTTTTTTGATCATTTATTATCTTCTCTCTATTTGAGTTATGAGATTGTTTGTGAATTCTATCTCCCTTACCTTAGATAGTTCTAACTTTCCAATAACAAAATAATATATTAGATAAAAACCCATCACTAAACCAATTAACCTCTTCCACCTCCTCATCCATTGACTATGTCTCTGAAGTTGTAGAATCTCCTCACCCTTCAATAAGTCCTCCCTTTCATTAAGAAGTTCCATAAGGAGATTCATACTTTCTCACCTTCTTAGATAATAATCATGTGGCCCTCCAACATTATCCAAACACTATTTCTCATCATACCCCTACTTTAGCTCTACATATGGACCCACCTTATGGCATGCCTTCCCATATCATAGGAGATACTTATATTTTCATGGTCACCACCCAACCATTGGCTACCCAAGCTTCTTCCTTTACCAACTATCCCTTTGACATTACTATAAAAAACCAACCTATGAACACCCTTATACCTTCTACTCCTACATATAACTCCTCCACCTTAGGAGTAACCCAACCATTAGCCACCTATACTCCCCTCATCATGGGAGTACCTAAAAATAGCATTTCCAACCTCCCCTTTGATTAATGCCTCACCTTAAAATCTTGTCTACCTATACCTTCTACCTTACCATCAATTACCATGAAGGTCACTACCCTTCCTTTGGTCACCAACCTAACCACTGCTCCTACCCAAAAAATGTCCATTGTACCAAACCTAAGTTACATCCCTAACCAACAAGTGTATATACCTCTACCTAATACCCAACCACCTACATCCACCTACCCTTACATATCTTCCACCCAACCACTAGTCTCAATATATCAATATGTGATGTCTCCCCAACCATCCACCAGTTATCAGTATGTCACTCAATCCCAACCACAATATACACCTTACAACCCTTTAGGTTTACCACCCCAAATATACCTAATGAAGATGCTCATGGACAAGATGAAAAATATAAATTCATCCATCTCTGGGACTCATAATCTTTTATCCTATGACCAGATTTATAACAAGCCCATCCACCCATCTATACCTATTAGGCCATATCCTCTTAAATGGGAACTTCTTAAGTTCTCAAAATTTCAAAGTAAGGAGGATCCATAGTATCACCTTAGGGCATTTAGGTATTCATGTTATTTTATTACCTATGATGATTCCCTCCTCTACAATTTTCTTAAGTCTTTGTCAGGACAAGCATTAGATTGGTATAGTGCCTTAACCAAGCATTGCATCTTCTCCTTCACCCAATTGGCTCAAAATTTCTTAGATCACTTTTAAATAAATATCCCTAAAAATGTTTCCATCACTGACCTCTACTCTATCCAATAGTTTCTTGATGAATCTATTACCAAATTTGTATCTCATTAGAGGATCCTAATCAATTATCTTTCCTTTTCCCTACCTCAACCCGTACTCATAGAGATCTTTACTCAGGCATATGCCAAGCATATCTCCTCTACATTACATGTCCAAATATTTTGAACCTTTGATTAATATTTTACCATGTCATGTAAATTAGAGGACTAAACCATCAGTGAAGGAAAGCTAAAACTAAAAAATAATAACTCTACCTATAAAACCATTGAGGCTTCATCTTCTAAATTGAACAACCAAAACAATACCAAAAACAAAATCAAGGGCACTATAAACATGGTTTTACTTAAAGCCACTTTCCCATAATCTACCAACAAATCTAATTCCTTTGGTTCCTCAAAGCAATACATGAGAAACCAAAACTAAAACACCCAAAATCAATTTACTCCACTTAGAGAGTCTTATGCTTTGATCCTAGAGAAGCTATTGAAATCAAATATCATACATCTTCCTCTTATCAAACCACTTTAACAAGTTTATTATTCTCATCTTGTACCTATTTGGTATAATGAGAATGATCTATGTGCCTTCCACCAAGTGATAGGGCATGATGTTAGTAGGTGTAACACCTTTAAGAGTGTTGTCCAATTTATCTTTGATAAGGGTGATCTTGTGTTGGATAACCCTAATGAACCTCAAAACCAATCCCTTGACATCTTAAAATAACAAGGGGCATTCAAGTATCATTTTGAATGCGGGCTGCGTGCGCATGGATATTTTGAACGGGCAGCGCGCGCAGGAACAAGCGCGAACACACTCTGTAGGCAGGCACTAGGACCAAGATGCCATTGATCCAGCGCTTGGAGTGGCTGAGACTTCACCCAAGATCCTGCTCACTCAATCTGTTGTAGAAGGGGGTTCTTCTCCTGTCACGGATTCAGCAAACGGTGCCCCTATTCTTGGCTCTGTCCCTGGGTCTAAGGGAAAAACTTATGCTGACGTGGCTGCATTTGAAGCTAAAATCCACGATACGAAACTTCATGCTTCTGCTGGGAAATGGAGCGATTCACCTGTAAGTGCTTTAAATCCTATCAGGGTTAACCTTGATCCTGATACTATTGAAGCTATTTGTTACCAGGTAGAGCATTTTTCAAAGTTTGCAGCCATTTGTAGATTTCATGGCTTTTGGCCATCTCTTGCAGACTTACATGGCTGAATTTCCCAGACCTGGCTGCCACTAATTGAAGGAAATGTTGAAATTTATCCTTGTGCTAAAGGTTTTTTTATAGCTTTATTCCATGTTTCTGAGGATAGGAAGACTATTCTGTCCAACAGAAATTTTTTTTGGCAGGGTAAATACCCTCTTTTTGCCAAACGGTGGCATATGGACTTTAACCCTGTTACAAAAACCTTCAATAAGATCCCTGTCTAGGTTCAGCTCCCTAATTTACCAATGCATCTATGGCATGAAGCGGTGTTTAAAACCATCAGAAATGCTATAGGGGAGTTTCTATTTGAGGATGTTGAAACCAAGAGGTATTTCTGATCGACTTGTGCTCGCCTTTTGGTTGAGGTGGATGTTTCTAAGGGCCTTCCTGAGGTGATTTGTCTGAACTCCCCTAGGGGTTCTTGGACGCAAATGTTAGATTTTGAAGGGTTACCTTTTCGATGCAGAAAGTGTCATCTGATAGGGCATGTTGCTGCCTGGTGTACTACAGGGAAATCCAGATCCAGAAGAGCACCTTCTTGGTGGTCTGAAGCTGATCATGATCATTATATTACAAAACAACCTGAGGAAGCTTCGATTGATTTAGAGAATGAGAATGAAAAGAATATCCAATCTGTATCGATGGATCAGGTGACTCCACTGGAGACAGATCCTATTGAAGGTTTGGTGGAGATTGGATTATGTGATCTCTCTGAACCGGTTACTGAGGAGGTGGTGGTTCCTCCACCTATTTCGAAGGATTCTCCTAGGATCCAGTTGTTGGCTGGTTCTCATAAGGGTTTTACTGAGGCTTCTTCACCCAATGAACTTCATGGATCTTGGCCTTCTGAGGAATGGGTTGCTGAGGCAGCTAAGGTAGAGGATGGTTGGACAGCTGTTAAGAGGAAAAAATCTAAGCCTCTGGTCCCCCCTCTAGACATGAAACTTTGGTCTTGTAAAAAAAAAATTGTTTCTATTTGTCGAGCTCTTGTCAGCTATTTTCAGATTCCTGGTTAATCTGGTCTAGCTTTTGCATGTTCCAGGCTATTTCTTATCTTGGGTGTGCTTAAGTTTTTTTATCTCGTCTAATGTATAGGGTTTCGGGGCCCCTTCAAAACCTATTTTTACCTTAATCTAAAACATGGTTCTTGGCACACTCATTACTGAAGAACCTAATGACCAACCTATCCATTCCTTACCCTCTCCACTTATTGAGGTAGCGGAGTTACCTTCTCCTATTTTTAAAACATGAACCGATGAATCACCCCTTTCTCTTCCTCTAATTATTGAGGTAGTAGAACCATCAACCCTACCCTTGACCGACATTCTATGAAAGGCACCCATTTTACCTTCTCCCTTAACCATTAAGTAATTTACTACCCCTTTAGAGAGCATCCTTAAAGAATAAGCCCCCATGTTTGCACCTCTAATAGAGGAGTCATCCACTCAAACCCTGCATCCTTTGATTGAGGAAAATGATGAGGTTTCCACCCTCCCTAAATAAATTCTTAATCACCCATCTATGAAGGTGGTATTACCTCATCAAAATTAATAACCAAGTGCCAACCCAAGTCAACTAAGGGAGTAGAAATACTGAAAGGTTAGAGACCCAAAATTATACCTCCCTCCACTTTTCCCATTATCTTGGGGCCTCATACATACACTCTAATTAGAAATATGGTTGTCTTAACCAATACCCAACCACCATCATTGGTTACATTAATACACTTTCTTTTAGACACACCTATTTTCACCCAACTATCAATAACCAAGCTACCTATCCCAAAACCTCCAACCTTCACTTTCTCAACCACCACCTTTCCAAAATAAAAACCACCAACCAAACACACTACCTTACCTAAACCTTCCATCACCAAAACCACTACCAAAAGGACCTCCACATTACCAACCAAGAATAAAACTACTAAAACCTTTTCACCTTTATCCAAATCCTACTCCACCATTTTCCAACAATTACTACAAGCTTCGTGCTTAACCTTACCCTTTATCAAGCCATTCAATCCTCTTGATTGAAAACCCATATGGTATAATAACCACCACATGTGCTCTTATCATAAGACACTAGGTCATGATACATAGAACTAAAAATCTCTCCAAACCATTATACACTATATCTATGATGAGGATGATCTATAAATAGATAAACCTCCCATGAGCCCTATACCAATCTAACCAATAACAACACCCTCTACCCAAAACCTACCTACTCTTCCACTCTCACATTAGAGTGATGAAGAGCCTAACCAATCTCTTAACCCAATTCCTCCTATCTATACCATCCATTTGGTAATATGATCACAATAGAGGGATAAGGGAAAGACCAAAGTGTTAATCCCATGGGCATACCCATCATCCACTTCCCAGCCAAACTCTACCCAAACATATTCACCTTCACCCAAACCAAAGGTATCTATCTTAGGTTCCTCCCAATCCAAACCCTTTGAGTCCATCATGAGAGTGGTGCTCAAATAGCTTCACTAGACCTTGATGAATATGAGCTTATATGAGTTGATTACCACTTCACCTCATCAATCTAAGTAATGATATAGGTATTTCAATTAGTAGAGGTCCAACCTAAAGACCCTCAACTTCTATAATCCTTTATTTATGCTCTCCAAATTTCCAACCTTATTACCTTAAATGATTTTGAAATACCTTCTATCCATCTAAATGATCTAGATCCCCCACTCTTTATTATTGCTTACATCAACCAAACCCACATCAAATGGGTCATGATTGATGGAGGAGATAGTATTAACATTATCTCCTCATATTCCTATAACCAACTTAACCTTCCAAACAATGTCATGTCTAAAACCTCAACTATCCTCCAATCCTTCAATGACACCATGACTGCTACTCCAAGAATGGTTGTCCTTCATATCCATGCATGGCCTCACACTCTCCATAAACTCTTCTATGTAGTGGAATGTGAATTCTAATACAATGTTTTGTTGGGATGACCTTAGATCTGCTTCATGGGTTACATGCCCTTTACCTTGAATTTTTGCATTAAATTTGAGCATGAATGCTAGGTCATCACCATCCAAGCTGACCCAAATCCCTTTTGGACATGCAACATGACCTATCGATGTAATGATGTCCTCTTTCATCCATCTATCATACCCTCCTTAACCAAAGATAAGACCACCAAAAAAGAGGATGTCATCCCTCCTAATACCAATGAGGCATCCACTAGCTCATCCATTTCCTCTAATTAGATATTCACCTCAGACCATTTAGAATCCACATTCCAACATATTTCACTAGGGGAATATTGCCTCCTTACCCTTAATGCTTTCCCTACTCCCCAAGAGTATGGGATACTTGACCACCAACCTGGGTATGACCTTAATATTGGGGCCATTGTTCCCTTTGAACCTTTAAATTATCAAACCCATTTCATTTATGGTGAACTCAACAAGCCACTTAGTTCTTCCACCACCTCTCTTTCACCTTAACCATTTAATTCTAGTTTATCCTACCTAGATAAACTAAGATTTGCTAAGACATACCTCCATAGGTGTACTTGGAAAGGATTTGGTCTTAGACAATATGAGCATGGCCCACATGATTTAGTCTCTATTGAGACCAAAAAGCTTCATGATAATAATGTCCTTTGTTTCATTCTACCTACCAAGAAGCAAAATAAACCACTTACCACCATTTCTGAGGAAGATACCCCTTATTAAACAACCTCTCCTCCACCTATATGTTAGGATGATGTTATCATCCCACCTAATTTTTTTCAACATGATCAACCTCAGACACTTAATTTATCAAAAAGAGGGGGCAACTATAACAATCCCTTTGTCCCATCTTGAGATGATAGGAGATGACTCCCCTACCACTAACATTATTCAGTGTTAGGATGATGATTTCATTATCACATACCTTAGTGCCATAGATTATTCCATCCATAAATCCATTCATCCTAACACTTTGACCATGTTTAATGAATCCACCATGGATATCAACTTGGGTACTTTGGAAAACCCCTACATCATCAAAATTGGCTAATCGTTGAATGCTAGGGAACTTCAAGATTTCCCCTCTTTCCTCCAAGACTACAATAGAGAATTCACTTAGTGTTATAGTGATATTACTGGAATTAACCCCACCATTTCTAACCATAACATAGTCACCCACCATGACACCAAACCCATCAAATATAAATTTTAATGCATACACCCTCGCATAACCCTTCTTATCAAAGAAAAGCTTCACCATCTTCTATCTATCAACTTCATTCAACCCATTGACTATCCCCAATGGGTCTCAAATGTCATGCCTATCACTAAATCCATATGGGGACTATGTACTTGTGTGGAATTTTATGATCTCAACCTCACTTACCCCAAAGATGACATTCCTCTATTGATCATTCACTAGATATTTGGTCTTATAGTTGGCCATGAGATGTTATCCCTTATGGATAGATTCTTAAGTTACAGTCATATCCTAATTTTTCCTAAAGATCAACACAAAACTACCTTTACCACCCATTTGGGGACCTTTTACTATAGATTCATGCCTTTTGGATTAATTAATTCTAGTGCAACCTACTAACATGCCATGACCTACATCTTCCATGATCTTATCCACAAGATTATAGAGGACTATGTGGATGACCTTTTGAAAAAATCCAAACTTTGAAAAGGTCATTTAGTCATTCTCAAAATCATCTTTGAGTGGTTTATCCATTACCATGTCTACCTAAACCCCAAGAAGTACATTTTTGGGGTCTTTTAAAGAAATTTTCTTAGTTTTATTATTTCCCTTTGAGGAATCAAAGTCAATCATGCAAATATCAAATCCACCCTTGAAATGCTTCTTCCAGTCAACCTTAAGCAACTCCATAGTTTTTAGGGGAAGCTTCAATCCATTTATTTCTTTATCTCCCAACATCCTTCCACCACCTTTTAAATAATGATATCTCTCTTAAGTGGAATAACAACTATCAAAAGGCCTTTGATTCACTCAAAAAGTACCTTTTGTCTCCACCTCTCCTTAGCCCTCCCAAGGACAACCAATATTTATACCTTTATATCTCTATCACTAACCACTCCCTAGGGGCAATGTTTGCTCTTTTGGATGAACAACATAGAGAGTAAACCATATATTAAATTAGCCATAAGATTTTAGAGTATGAGAGTCAGATACCGACACTAAGAAAATTTACTTAGATTAGTCTTCATGGCCACCAAAATTTGCTATTACCTTCTTAACCACAAAACCTATGTCATAACCAACACTAACTCACTCAAGTATATGCACTCAAAACCATAAAAAAACTAGTGTATGGCCAAGTGGCTCATGTTTTTAGTAGAGTTTGACATTGAGTTCCTTTAGAAAAATTTAGTTAAAGGGAAAGTCATTTCCAATAAATTGGTTGAGTCACCATTAGTAGACAACTAACCTCCTCCTCTTGAGTTCCTTGATGTGTCCATCGTGACCCTCTCTTAGATAGACTTCACCTATCAAGTCACCATGTTCTTTCATGGATCAAGATGTCAACGTCGTATGGGAGTGGGTATCATCTTTATCTATTTTGATGGTGAACTTCTCCCTTTGTCCTTTAATCTTGATTTAAAATGTACCAATAATATGGATTATTATGAAGTCCTAGTTATAATCCTTCAAACTATCTTAGCCCTAGGATTCAAAACAAACATCTTTGGTGACTCCCAACATGTGGTCAATCAAATCAATGGATCTTACCAGTATAATAATGATGTTTTTCAATAGTGTAAACAACTAGTTGATGAACTCTTAGCATCATTTTAACACTAATACATCTAATCAACCCCATGATCTACCAATAAGTTTTCCAATACCTTGGCTTCCCTTGCCTCTCAAATCTTGTCTGCACCCTCTGACTCTAAACTATCTATTATTATCCACAAACTTACCTAACCTTCCTATGTCAAACTAGATTTTCCCACCATTTTAAATGTGGAAGAGACCCAGCATGCCCTTTGGTATCAGTAGATCATTGACTAGATCAGCTTTTTCATCATTCCTTCTAGCCTTTATAGGAATGCTCAAAGAGAATTTATATAGAGTACCTCAAGCTACACCATTTTGGGAGGAATTCTTTATAAACACATATTTGATGGCCTCATCTTCTGTTTCTTACACAATCATGAAGCTTTTCATGCTATCAAGGAAACACATAATGGGATTAATGGGGGACACTTTAGTGGCCTCACTATAGCCAAACACATCCTTCACCTAGGATATTATTGGCCTACCCTTAACCAAGACTATTATGATTATGTGAAAAAGTGTGTCAAATGCCAACAAAATTCTAATTTGCATCATGCACCTAGCCATATAATTTGTGTTTCCACTAATTTTTGTCCCTTCTCACAATAGGGTGTAGACCTTATTGGTGAAATTAACCCCCATTATTCATAGAAACACCATTCTATCATCATTGTGATCAAATATTTTACCAGGTGGGTGGAGGTTATTCCTCTAGTCTCAACCAAAGCTATTTTTTTTGACTTTATCAACCATCATAGCATCTATTATTTTGATGTTCCTCATAATATTATCACTGATAATGGTAAGTACTTTAAGAAAAAGTAATTTCAAGGTCTTTGTGATGTATTTGAGATTAAATTAAGTTTCTCCTTGTCCTATCACCCTCAATAAAATGGATATGCCAAGGCCTTTAACAAAACTCTTAACAATATGCTAACTAAAATGGTCAATACATATGGTAAGGATCATCATTTTCATATCCCCTTCACCTTATGGAATATCTTATTAGAATTAGAACCCCTATGAGTGCTACACATTTTTATCTTGTGTTTGGAATAGAGGCCATCTTACTTATCAAAGTCTAAATACCTTCTCTTTGCATATATTTACAAGATCTCATTATCGATGATGATTATCATCAACACCATTTATCTTAGCTTGAGCTACTTAATGAGAATCACTTCAAAACCCTTAACCATCTTCATTTCTATCAAGAGCATGTAAATCATGCCTATAACAAACACCTTAGAGTGTGAGAATTTAACATCGAGACCTCATCCTAAAGGAAAATAAACATGTCAATAATATGGAGAAAAGAAAGTAGGGAATGTTTATTTTCAATTGTCTTGGGCCCTATATTATAACCAATAAATAAGGATCAGGAGCTTACCAATGTGTTCTCTAAAAGGCAACCTAGAACTTGAGCCCCTTAATGCTTTGCATCTATGTCCATTCTTTTGTTAAAGAAGGATCAAGTTCACCTTTTGTTCTAATTTAAGGTCATCCCTTGATTTCAACCACATTCATCTTCCTATTTTAGGGTCAAATAATTAAAACTAAATCATTTAATTATCCATCATAGTCATATGCTAATCTTAAATAATGGGTACCACAACTCTACTCATGGAATGATTCTCATGGTACTTTATGCCCCTCTCCTAGGATGGATTTTCATGATCATTGTCACCTAACCCTCTTTGCACCTATTTGACCTTTTTGTACTTTTATTTTTGCCTTTATAAAGGTGAACCTTTAGTCCTATATAAGTAAGTCTATGCCAAGAAAAAATGAAACAAGAAAAAAACAAAATATAAACTAATAGAAATCATGGGTCATTCCTAGCATTCATAGACTGCTCCCTTAAAGGAAAAATACATAAGCATACTAAAATTGTAAAAATATAAGGTACATAACTCCCTTAAAGGATATCCATCATAGATCTTTGAACAAAGCAAATTAACTTATACCACTACCTTGAAGAAAGGTTGAGTAAAGCATTTGTTAAAATCATAGCAATTTCTTGGAGGCTTCTCGCATCAATGAACTTTCCATATACATCAACAAATAAAATGTCCCATTATCAAAATCATAACAAAATAAAACCAATTTTTAAATATTCAATTGGCTCTCACACAAAAAAAATAAGGTGGAAGCCATAACTAGTTTTCATAAGTAGACTTGTTGCATTAATCAGTCTATACTTTGTATGACATAGACTTATTTATACTGACTCTTTATAAACCTATAGAAGAGTCATGCTAGTCTCACAAGAAGGTTCCATTTTCATCCATTTCCCCTTTAAGCAAGGGATTTTCAGCTTACTTAACATTATGTGGTCAAGACACCCTTTTAACCAACTAACACTAATGTGAATCATTCAAAGGGATTATGTTCATTAAACCAATCCATCTTTGGTTCTATATTTTCCCTTTTCAAATAAAAGGCATCATGCTCTCTTCTTATCCTATTATGACTAGTTGATATTTTCATTATGGCATTTGTCTCTTGATTATATTCTTTATCTTGCCATCTAGTGTTGTTAATTAAGCTACCTCATATGTTTTACATTAAAAAAATAACAATAAAACACATGCACATGTGACAATCGACAACATAATCATCATCACAACCATAAAAAGCATAATAAAACCAAACCATCCATGATCAATAAAGTAATCAACCATTTTTTACCACATGTCTATATCTAAATAATAACCATATACTCATTAAAACTCAACATGTCATAATCATAACCATAAGTCAAATCCATCTCATACCTAGCTAGGTAAGTCTACATCAGTATCTAACATCCATAACATAAGCACAATCCATAAGTAACATAAAAATCACACTATAAACATTAAACATCAACACAAATCATATACCATGATAATAAGCAATAAGTAAAGATCATTTATATATCTTGTGAGTCAAATAATGCCATAATGTGTATAAATAGATAGACATGTCTCTCTATCAAAATGTACATCTCATCACATCGGCTCATAGGCTAGAATCAAAATGATATATAGTAATATATGATATGTATGAACTATGTCATAGCTATGCCCTTGGGGCACCATTGTCTCCTAGTGCACGACTAGGTCCCAGTACCTATCCACCTATAGTACCTATT
Source organism: Torreya grandis (assembly GCA_037957365.1). NCBI lineage: Eukaryota > Viridiplantae > Streptophyta > Pinopsida > Cupressales > Taxaceae > Torreya > Torreya grandis. The sequence goes on from JARHVA010008424.1 coordinate 441,007, forward strand.
TACCCATCTATAGTACCTAGTTGCCCATTACCCTAGTGTTGCCATACTATCACCACCTAACAAGCTCACTCTGTACTCACCCTAGTGGGTCTCATTAGGACACTGGCTAAGAACTATAGCCTCATAATATCATATCTAGGTATCATGCCATGGGAATGGTACTTAATGGTCCTATCGATGTCATTACCCCTCTTTCTCTCTACCTTAGGGAGTCCATCTCCTATGTAAGCAAGGCTAGTAAACCCCTTGATTTTTCCCTATCCCTTATGAGAGTATTGACCTAACCCTCTAGCATTGTGACATATGACTATGCAGTGGCTAGTGCTTCTCCTACCTATCCATCAGGGCCAACCCCCTATGCTTGTACCCTCTATCCCCCTCTCCTAGTTGGGTCCACATCCATAGGTCCCCTAACACCATCAACATCACCAAAATTTATTGCCACATGTAATTCTTGGTACCATACCATGTATCCATTTGCAAAGCCTATGCCATCTATATGTGGCCTAGCTAGTAGATCCTCATGATCTAGAAATGTTGGCATAAGATGTGGCTCTAGTAATAAGATCTATGAATCCTCACACCTATACCTAGGAAATACACCTAGAATGCCTTGTATAAGGTTCAAATACCTTTTCACCCTATCAAATGGGATGAGCTCAACCACTCTATCCATATGGCTAAAAATCTACCTATAGCTCTTTAAGGACAAGGTCTACATCCTATAGCTAGTCCATACTATAAAATAGGCATAAGGCCTCTAGGTGATGTCACTGATCACTAGTGCAGCCAATGTACCTCTAAACTAATCAATGTCAAGGGATTATCCCCATGCACTTTAAGTGATGAATTCACCTCTCTACTACATAAACCCAATTATGAACTTAATCTACATGTATCTTGCCCATGATAATCCCACTAGCCTCGGTACCCAAATGTGCTCATAAGCCCAACAATGTAGAACCAGACCAACACTAATACTATACCTCTTATGGGCCCTAAAATACCATATATCCCTACATATATGTACTAAGAGAATAGGTACCCAACCAAATATGGTCATCCCTAGTAAAAACTTAGCCAACACCACTAGTAATAAGTATGGGAATCTCTTGATACTTGAATCAAGAAATACAAAGCATGAGATGACCATCATAAGCATCATAATGAGTCTCCTCTAATTTAGATTCCTCTATTATAGTGTTTTTTAGCTAAACCCACCATCATTCCATTTGACCCAATCACTATCATCACCATAAAATATCTCAATGTTATCCTCCCACTCCTCTTTCTCTATGTGATGGATCAGATCACCCTAGAGTGAAAGCTAGGTGATACTATGTAGATCCTCAAACAAGATCATCATCTTTTTGTTTGGTAGTAAAAACTTTTTCATAATAGGATCCCATCTCTTGATGAGTTTTATAATCATATAGGCATCTTAAGGCACATGTTGATAATACATCATCACCCCTAACCCAACCTCCTCCATGTGGGCCTAGTTAGTTGGGGTCATCCCCTAGTGAATCTCTAAAAAGATAAATAACACATGATCATACATATATATCTACTTGCTAGCCTATAATAATTATTTTAGAAACATAACATAGTCACCTACACCATTATCACCTACCCTACCCTACCGTACCTTACCTTTTAAATAATCAATCTATTTGTATACTAATCTTACCCATCTACCCAATACCTAGAAAATTTACCCTCTAAAATTACAAGGCTAGCCTATACCTATCCAAAAAACATCTACTTATCCTTAACATTTTAAATTCCTTCCAAACACTATCTTTTTACTCGGTGACTGTCGATGGTCATAGTGATTGCCAATGGTTAGACATCTATTTTTATAAGGATGCCAACTATCGATGATTAGGCCTAACTAATAATGATAACTAATGATGTTATATGAGTAAAACACCCAAAACCTACCCTACCTTCAAACCACCCAAAATACAACCAAAACCTTTTACCTTACTACCCTCATGTACCTAACCACTCTACTACATTAACCCACCCATTCAATTTTTCCTTTCATTAACAAATTTACTCAAACCTACATAAACCCTAACTAGGGCATAATAATTCAAACCCAACCTACCCTCAAACCCTAATGTAATTTCAAAATCAACCTAAGTTACTAATTATAAAACATCCCCTACTTCATTTTATGATCACCACTATAGATTCATCCATAGACCTATACATCCTCATCTACGCCCATGTGACCCCTACATCTTTATTGGTCTACTCGGTCCTCTCTCTACCTTAGATAATAGACAACTCTTCCTCAATACTCACCATTAGTATGACATTCCACCAAATCACTAGATTCCATTGCTCCAAAGATAATAGTAAAAATGAATTAAATGACTTTCAAAATTACTTTTTACTATCAGAATTTTTGGGTTTTCACCCTGACCATGAATGGTAGGGTGGCCATCGATAGTCAGGTAGCTCAATTTTTTTATCCTACCTTGATTAGCCATTTTTTAATAAGAATTAAATCACAACACCCACTTTAACCACCTCATCATCTCATCATTGGTCCACTTTAGCCCAACTAGCATGCATTTTATAATGGTTTTTTACTTGGTCCTTTTGACCATAGTGACAACATTACCATGTTGACCCTTTTTGAACTTGTGCTACCTTACACTTACCTAACCCACTTGTGTCTTCTTAGGACTACTTCAAAATTTGGATACCTATGACAATTGACCCATTTGTGTTCTCACTAGGAGCACTTCTTTCTTTGGAGACCCACCAAAACATATACATTAATTTAGAGACTTACAAGTGTACCCAACCACCACACCTACATGTGGTCATGTAGTCCACTTATTACTTATTCTTCTAGTAATGACCCTTATATTTACCAATAATGATAACTTAGTCTATGCATGATCTCAAATATCATACCTTTTTATCTCACTTAGTACACACATTTGTGCTTAAATGACCAACCTACCACCCACTTTCATCATCACCTTCACCCACCTTATCAAACCCATACATAATTCCTTTTTCATTTATCAACTACTAGTTTGAGTGGAAACACTGCCTCCTAGACTTAGGGTAATTATACCTTGACTATCAATCTATTTTTGTTTTACATCTTATTAATTCAAAGCTACATAATAAAATGAGGTAAAATGTAAACACTAGAAATCCAAAAATTATGATTTTGAATATCAAAATTCCCATGGAACACCCTAGAACCCTTTTGTGACCAATCTAACCCCTTAACCCCTAATCGAGCCTAATTCATGGCTAATTTTCCCAGCTGACTTAACCTAGATTTTACCCACCTTCTTACCTTCATCCTCAACTATTGATGGTCAAGATGACTATTGATGGTCACCCTAATTGTTAACAATCATCAAGGTATACCTCTTTAACCAACAACATGAAAACCACCTACCTTACTTTTCTAAATATAGCTTATTTAAATCCACATGTAAGCCATTGAATGTGCAAGTTAAAATTAGAATGCATAGTTAACATATTGTTACATTTTTCTTTCCTTGTATATAATAATAGAGGATAAATAGGTGAAATGGATATACAATTATTATCAAGAGCTTGTGCATCTATAGTTCCTTTCATTTTTAAGTTAGTCATCATAAAAAACCTAACAATCTAGCTATCACATCAGAGAGATAACTTGCCACCTCCACCATATCAAAGAACTAAGTACCATTACTCTACTAAAATCATGGTAGACTCCACCAACTGAGTAAAGCACCTTAAACACCCACCTGATCATCCTTCTTTAAGATAAGTTTTTTTTTAAGTATTCAACTACTTTATGTGCCTTTTGTACTCATCCCAACACCAAACCATCTCCTAAATTCCAAATTTTTGATCCCATAAATAAAGTATTTACCAACTAATAAATATACATAGTAACCATTGATGGTTTTCTCAATTCTTGATAGTCTACCTAACCATTGATGGTCATCCTAATCACCAATGGTCACCTTAATTATTGATGGTCACATCAACCATAGACAGTCACTATGGCAAGAAATAATATAAATTTATATCCACCTACATACCCTCATCTAAATATGATTTTATATGTATTTACCTATTCATAGACCCCTTCCTTATTTACTAAAATAGACCCAAGCCATATATCACTAGTATTGACTTACTTATCATTATATTAGTCATTTTTAGTCTATTTCTTTAGCAAGAATTTCTTATGTTCAATTTTAGTAAATTTTAATTATTGATGTAAGTACTTTATATTATATTTTATAAACTTAATTACTTAAAACATGTGGATTGATATCCCCTAAGGAAGCTCTTACTTTTGTAATCTAACTAATGCTAGGTAATCCACTCAACTACCTATCTGACCAACCATTTGACTTAGTGTTGTTTTATTTTCACATCATCCTCCTAATCCAAGGAGGAGTTATTCACAATCATCTAATTAAACATGTGCACAATAAAATAGTTTTTTTAACGATGCTCATATTTAATTTTTTTCCTTATTTTTTGAAATATAAGCTAAAATTCACCAAAACACCCATCATACTTTGAATACTGCACAAAACCCTATCTTACATCAATCTAATTTTTTGTGTAATAATTTAGGGATGAATACTTCTAATTTTATAATATTTCTTAAATAACCTAGCTAATTAAAATCAAATTTAAATTAGGGTTTCAATTTATATTCTAATATGTTTAAATTATTGAAAAAGAAACCCAAGATTCCAAAATCATAACCCTAGGCATACTTAGGGTTTGTATCATTTTTATATATACTCAAATATAAATTCAAAAATATCATAATTTAATAAAATATTTAAATTTTTTAATATTTAATAGATTTCAATTCTTAAATACTTCAAAATATATAATGTAGACATCTAATTTTTGCCACTACTAGCTTTCGACTAAACTTTAGAATAATTCCTACCAACCATTGAAAATTAAGTCTAGAAATCACTAAACATCCCATTTTTGGTTATGAATCATTTAAAAATGATCAAAATCATGTTTAGGAATCCCTATTTGGGAATAATATCCTATACACAATACTAAACTCTCACATATTCATCCCTAATCACCTTGTGACATAACAACTATCAGTTTGGCCTATGGACCCGATCAATCTTGAAAGAGCTAAAAGGCTAATCAAAATAAATAAACTAATTAAAAAAGATTAAATTACTAATTTAATTATCGATTTTCAATTAATTAATATATAAAAATTAAAATATCAAGCCTTTTCATCATTGTCTTTATGAGTTGTCAAGCTCTTCTAAAATATCTAAAAGTTTCTAATTTAAGAGCCATGCCTAGTAATTAAAAATTATAATTACATGACAAATTTTAACTCAATTGGAGTTAGTCTCAACTCACCTAGGGTTATTTTAAATCCATTTCATATTTAAACTCAACCTTAACTCACCTTGGGTGAGAGTTAATTTTTGAGGCTATAAATACAAGGCCATGCCTATTGACTTTCAAGATCCCTTAGTGTAACGTTATTATGCCTAAATGTCTTAACAAATTTGATAATGTATTTAGTGACCAAATTTGGCCCTATAGGTGAAATTGGGACCCCTATAGGTAAAATCTTAATTTTTGGATGTTTTAGGTGTCTATTATTATGTCATATGGTGTATTATAGGTCATTTAATGTTTTTTAGCCTTGGTTATGGTTGGATTAGTTTATATGTTATTTTGAGTCATTTAATAGGAATTTAGGGGTCATAAATTTAATTAACAAGGTTTTCAATCTGTCAAAATGTCCTTTTTCCTTTAAAACATACAAGAGGTCATATTCCCTATCAATAATGTCAATTCATCTACAACTTATAGGTTATCTAACTAAAAATCGAGAAATCAACTAAAAAAGGAAGAGTTTGGCACTTTTATAGCCAATGAGAGAGTGTGACACATAGGATAAGGTTTTGAGACAACTCTTTATCTTCCTTATACTCATTTCCATGATTTACATACTCTATAAGTATCATTTCTAAGCTAAAACCATTATTCTCCTTCTTCACCCTTTTAGACACATAGAAGTGATCAACATGTTTGTGTTTGGTATGACCAATTGAGGAGGTTTTAGACCCAACACATTTTGGGGTGATAATAAACTTAGATAAATTAATTTTCACTAAAAAATTTCAAGTATTAGTCATTTATGCTTTATGAACCATCTCTAACAAGTTGACTATGTTTTTTTTCTCGCTATTACATGCACCCTATAGGTTTTTCTATGGTTTGGATGATTTCATATAATTGAAATATTGAAATTGATTTAATATGACATGGAAATTTTCACATAATTATATCCATTATTGTTTTAGTGTTTCAAGGTGTTTTGATAGGTAAATCTCATGTTTGCATATTACTCTCATTTGAGATGATACACATGTTTCCACCATTTTCAGATCTTCATGATTTGATAATGGTTTATGAATATGATGATGGGTTAAGTTAAATTTTTTAAATTCCATATTAGTCCATTTTTTCTTCTCAATCTCATTCTATAAAAAAATTTCCATGGGTGCAGTCATAAGCCACCATACAGTCAGTCTACCATATGACTGCCATCCACAGTCATCTAGGTGAAGTGTGTAAAAATCTGAGACACATCTATGGAGTTGTGTTAGAGGTTATAAAATGTTGAACAAATTCATATTGTAGGATTAATTAATATACAATTTCACTTGTTAGAATAATGATTTTGATAGTCTACACATTCACCCACACAGTCATATAACTCATAATTTTTACCTACAGGTGTCTTCATGAAAACCAAACACATTGAAAAAGATAATTTGCACTTAGAAAGGTATTTGATGATGAATATAATCCATTTGAAATATTTTATGGGTCTAAAACTCATGATAATTTAAATGTAATGCACATTGTTTACATTCATCCTCTCTACCTGCACTATAGAATAACCACCTACAAGTGGTACCATGAAGAGTTGGGGAGCCATTTTGAAGTATTAAAATAAATTATGAAACTCTTTTTAAGGTCTTATTATGGTGAAATTAATCATAATATACCTTATTTAAGTGTCAAATGAGAAAATTGATGTATGGACCATCCTCAAACATAAACTAACTGAGTTCAGGGACATTTTCCCTAAAAAGTGAAAACATAGGTCTGGGCCAATTTTGCAAAGGTCATGTATTAGGGTTTCAAATTATATATATATATATATATATATATATATATATATTGTATTATACATGAAAGAGAAGAGATATAAAAATAATGGAGTCAAAATGACTAGTAGAAGGTAGTTGTTGAAAGGTTAAAATATGCACTTTTATACAATCATTTCAAGTAGTGATCACCTACAAGTTTGAATTCCAAAGAGACATTTTCACCCAAAAGTTACAAAAATATACATACCTTCATGATAGGTTGTGTTAAATGTTTAAAAATATCCTAATAATGTTCAAAGGTTATCCACATAAGTCAAGATGTAGAGTATGACCCCATAACACTTCCTATAGGTATCCTTTTCATCACAAAATGTACACCTATAAGATGGTTGTAGATTATCTTAAAGATTGGTATAGATAAATTAGATTATGGACCTCACTCCAATAATATAATGATTTTTTTTTTAATGGTGCATAAAACTTAAAGGAGGATGTAAAACATGAAAACAAGTCCCAACTCATACATTTTCACCTACATGACTCCCTACATAGTCAACTATAGTTAACTCTCACATAACAATAAGATAAGTGATTATGTTTCTTGAGGATGAAATGACTTTATATATATATATATATATATATATATATATATATATATATATATATATATATATATATATATATGAATGTGTATGCCATAAATATATAAGTAAGTTATAGGAATTATTTCTAGATCCTAAACCATATAGGACTATCTATAGTTGGGCCCTTGTTCTGGAACAAAACATAGTCACAGTCATATAACACTCAGTCTTGACCAACAAGATGTATGGGGAAGTACATGGGATTTGAAGTGATGGATAGATATAGAGTACACTAATCATGAACCTTATGGTCTCCATAATTTATTTATATGTAAAATAAATAAATAGAATATTCTAATTAGGTAACCTATAGTCTACTTTCCAAAATCCTACACATAGTTTTTTTTCTTGGCAGTCTATATTGTGTTTTAGTGCATTTGAGGAGCCTAATGACCTAATAAAAGGAATTTTTTATGTATAGGGTCTTCATCACTTGGATAAATACATAAAATACGGGAAGTACCCTCTATTTTGTCTCAGATAGAGGGTACTTCCCTAGGAACACAAACCCTGCATATTTGAGAAAGGGTGATAAATGATAGACCAAGAGTTGTATGGACATAGAAAGGAAGTGTTTAAAGTTGGATAAAAACTATAAAAACATAATATAAAAATAAATAAATGGTGAAACTTAACAAGTGGACCAAACCCACAAGATTTGCAGTTAGGCCTAGTAGGTAGGGTTTAGGCCTATAAGCCAATTGGAGAGTCACTTCCAATTGTATAATGAGATGAGAATTCCAATGGATTGTATCATGTTTTTGAGGTCTTATTAGATATTTTAACTAATTAAAATTTCATATAAATCACAATGATGGCCAATTTTAGCTCAGAGACATTCCAAGCCTACAGGAAATGGAGAACAAAGCTTGACAAGGTAACTTTAAGTGCTCATATCTACCTTGACATCCTGCATGGAGACTAAGGGAGTTTACAAATGTTGACAGGAGTCCTATAAATTTATATTATGGAATTATATTTAAAATTAAATGTATTATATTTATGAATGAATATTAAGAGGGTAAAATAGGCCTAGACTCACCAAAACCCTTACTAGTGACATGTTTTAGAAAATGGAGTATTTTGTGTGCCAAAATGGCATAATTTGTCCAAAATTATGATTACATGTTATATGATACTATCTAACTATAATAATAATACTTTTTAATTGTATTAAATTGTATATATGGAGTAAAAATTAGGGTTTTATTTACTATTTTATGTATTATGTAGGGTCTAGGAGATTTAAAGAGATCAAATAAACTTTGGAAGGAATATTGAGACTTAATATAACTCCCCATGTCCATTTAATTCCATGAAAAAACTCCTAAGCATTCCTATCAAAGTTCTCATCTTAGCCAATCTGAGCTGGTAAGTGAACATAGTAGTGAGAAGGGAAAAAAGCTTTAATTAAGTTGATTTTAAGGTGTGCCTAATGTCTCTAAGGAAATGAAGGGTATTTTCAAGTGTCATACACTTTATTTTATGAATTTTTATGTAAAATTTGTTTATTTTTGGAATCCAAGTGTGAAAGGTGTGTGAAAGAGGTGTTTATTTGACTACAGGTAGTGATGGCTCACTTCCATAAGATTCTAGATGACTAGGAATACAACCAATGCATGGATAAGAATTTATAAAATCCTTCCCTCTTATTCCAATAATTATACATATCCCTAGTCAATTTTTGGATGTTCAAATAGGTATAGATCATGGAGGTAGTTTTCTAAGCCAACAAAAGGAATTTCATGCCACATTTTAAGAGTTTCATGACTTGAGGTGACACTTGTGCTACCTAAATTTTAATGATTATTTCACACTCTCTTACCATTCACATGTAACTCCTTATCTTAGGATGACAAGTGTATTTGTGACCTTTATACTTCTTTATTATCTTCATTCTCTCAAGTTATATAAGAACTATCCATTTTGACCTTTCTTAAACTATGCATAACATGGATAAAAAAATACTACTTATTTTTACCTCTTCCATTATTATTTATAGTGTGTTCACTTAAATCATTGATCTTGATCATGTGCTGACTATTATTTCCTTAGCATTATTGTCTCATTATCCCACCTATTTGTAGCTTGAAAGCTTCTTCTTGTAGGTCGTGTGAATTTTTTTATGATGTGGAAAGTTTGAGTGAGTTATTATATTCAAATAGTGACATTATATACCTTTTTTCAAGTCCTTCTAGCCTAAACATTCATCACAACCTCATAATGAAAAATTAAAGTGAGAAGATTAAAATTGGGGAAGTGTATGTTTAATTGTCTCTTGGTCTCATGTGTGACATGAAGCTAGTTGTAGTCATCAATAAATTTTGTGTATCACCTCATTTAGGATAGTTTTCTTTCATTTTTATCTCCCTTTTACCTCACAAGCATTGGTGTAGTAGTGATCTACAAGTGGTACATCAAGGGAGCTAGCTCTATCTATAGATTCACCTCATTCTTAGGCAAATGATAGCCTAGAGGTGTTTCAATTATGCCACTTGGATGAGGAGAGATAAGACATATCCTCAAAGGGTGAAAATCCAAGTGAAAATAGTTTTTGGCATGCCCAGTAGGACTCATTGTGTAAAAAGTTGAAGGATTTTTAATGTTGTATTTAAACACATCAACCTTTGGAGGCATCTATCCAAGCATAAATGTAAACTCTAAAGTTATATCAAGTGGTCATGCATCCCAAGTTTTCATTTTGAATATTTTCAATAATGTTTCTTTGTGTTCTTGCTTCCTAATGAAGTTTTATGGCTAATTTTGGTGTTGAATTTTGTTTTACACAAATTGGTGAGGTATTTAAAACTTATGGCATGACCACCTTTATATGATTCTCACTAGCCTTGTCATGATCCTTACCAGCACAAATATTACCCTTACCAACCTTGTCATGAGTTGTATCAGTCCTATCACTAGCCTTCTCAATACCATGCTCTTCTTAGTCAACCTAGTCACTTCTCTAATTAGACTATTTCCACCTTCAAGTAAACACTCTTGTCTTATTATAAGTACATGATAGATCTTGATAAACTAAGGGGATATGGTCAAGATGTTCCTAGTCATTTCATTCATAATCTGAGAGATAAATTAGAGCTAGTTGAAAAAATGGGCACCCATTGAGAGAGTAAATTGGCAAAGACTTCTAAGTGAGATGCTAGATGTGGGTGGTTTGATTACATCTTTATAAAATAGGATAAAAATTCATGAGGAACATCCTCACCAAGCCTATAAACATTAATATCCACTTAAATAATATTTATTTTAGTCCTACATGACCCCTACTAATGAACCTAATCAATCTTGTTAAAGTCATCCTTTTCCCAATCAACTGGAAGAGATAATTGGAAAGATAAACCTTATTTTTGAAGAAAATATTTCTAGGTAGATTGAGTTGTCTAATAATTAGATGTAAAATTACATATCATATGTAAATGAATTTGAATCTAAGCCCTCATTTCCTTCTCCCATTACACCCCCACCTCAAGAAGAGACTTCTAGATATGAAATCCTAAGTTGGAGACAAGGTAAAGAATCTAAGCCTAAGGAGATCCCAAGTTTCTTGAACACTTCATTCACTCCTAAAATTACATCACTTCATAAATAAGAGAATATTAATCCTAACCTATTAGTATTTAATAATATTGTGGAATCATGGAGAAAGAAAGGAGATAAAAGTCTTGATAAAGAGTGGAGTTGAGAAAAAGATTGATCCTATGAAAACCCCTCCCACCCTTCCTCAAGAGACTCCTTATTTTCAATGTCAACCCACTTGTAATCATTATCCTCATGATGATGCATATCCAATTTTAGAGAGAAATTTTAAAAATAACCTAGCTAATAAAATTGAATAATTAGAGTCAAGGATGAAAATGATAAGTCAAGGTGTGATGGAAGGTTTAGAGCCAAAAGAAGATATTATGCCTAAGCACACCCCATCTAAACTTCCTCAAGAGATTTATCAATATGAATTATATTTAAATGAAGTGATTTTAAAATTTAAGGAAAAAAACCAAGATATTTTATCCCAAGGTATACATCCCCTTCTGTAATAACTACTAAAATAATCCCTTATAATTCATTCTCAGTCTAAATTTGAGTTCTATGTTTCACCTCCACCAACTAGTTAATATTATATTCACCCTATCACAATTTTCATTCATGGGCCTATGGTATGGGAAACTAAACAAGATAATTTGGTTGATAAAAAATCATAACTCTTGTTTGAATAAAATATAGCTCCTTGGTAGCCTCATTAGACTAAGTCACCTAATTACAAGATGCCTAGTCTTGGCATCACCAAGAAGGAGAAGGAAATTGAAAATATTGTAGTCCTTGAGGAGAAATTTTAGGTTATGATATATAAGATATAACTTGAGATCCATTAAGAGGTTATAAATTTAGGGAAATAGGTGATTTCTTATGTTGAATATTTAGATTATGTTGATATTGAAGAATATTTTCATTTTTCTAAAGAAGAGGAAATCACCATTGGTCCTTACATCACTATCCAAGATATCATGGATGGGAAAAATAAATTTAATAATTAACCTTTGTATGACTTGTTTATAGTCATTAGAGCAAGTTATATTCCTCTTAAAAGAGGCTATGATATATTCAAATATGAGGAAGGTAGCCTTGACACTCAGGTGGGTACGCAAAGAAGAATTAACCTTTAAAATGTCATTTCAATAGGAATATACATATCATGATGATATGTTTAAAATAATCAAAATCATTTATCATCCTCTCAACCAGTTGGGAGAAACACATCAGCTCTTAAAGTATGGAACAAGATTTTATTGGCCTTTATCTTCCAAGGAATAAGAAACCACTCCTCTTGAAGCCATGCCTACCAAGAAGGTACATGTTGATCATAAGATGAAGAGTGGGTAGTAATATGAGGTATGTATACAAATTTAAGAGGAATACATTTACATTGGAGACCTATTTAAGGATGATCTACTTGAGAGCAAATTAAGTGAAGTACCAAGGAGTAGTTTTTATCTACCAAGCATCCAATCCAAGGAGCAACAAGATTAACACTATGACTCATCTCATCAAGATGAAGATTCAATAAACTTTCCTTATAATCCTAGAAAGGAGGTATGCTTAGTTTTTAGTTGTCCATATTTGTTTGTTTTCTAATTTCCTTAAGTGCTTTGAGTACATGTATGTGCATTATTAGTGTGTTTGTTTTGATTTTTATGTGTCCTTTATTTTGTGTGGTTGAGGTCATTAATTAATCTCATATTGATCTAAGGTTGTTATCAAGTGTTAGGTCTTATTATTTGTATTAGACTTTAGATGGCTCCCTAATCCCAATGGACTGATAAGGCTATTAATATTTAGTATAACAAGCATACTACCCCTATGAGTCACCAATTTGTTGACCAAATTTAACCCTACAAGTCAAATTGGGACCCTTATAGGTAAAAAATTTATTTCTAGATGTTTTAGTGGTCTAGTATTATGTCATATGGTGTATTATATGTCATTTAATGTAATTTTATATTTGTTTAGCCTTGGTCATGGTTAGATTACTTAATATGTCATTTTGAGTCATTTAATAGGCATTTAGGGGTCATAAATGCAAGTGGCATTGTTTTAAAGGTGTAAAAATATCAATTTTTCATTTAAAATGTCCAAGAGATTAGATTCCCTCTTATAAATGTTAGTTCATCTAAAAATTTTAGGTTATCTAACTAAAAATCAAGAAATCAACTGAAAAGGAAGAGTTTAGCACTTGTACAAACCATGAGGGTATTTGACACATGGTATAATGTTTTGAGATGAATATTAAGATTAATTAGACTCATTTCCATCCTTTAAATGCTTTTTAATTGGTTTTTGAGCTAAAATGTTTTTCCTCCTTCTTCACCCTTTTAGACACATAGAAGTGATCAGCAAGTTTGTACTTCGTATAACTAGTTGATGAGTTTTTATTCCAAAATCCTTTGGGGGGTCATGGTAAAATAATATAAATTCATTTTCATAACAAGTTTTCAAGTATTATTTAACTATTATTTATAAACCATGTCTAACAATTTAACTATGTTTTTTGCTTACTATTTCATGTACCCTATAGGTTTTTATTTGGTTTGGATGATTTTATGCAATCTAAATATTTTAATTGAATATATAGTACATTTAAATATTAACATAATTATCTTCATTCATTATATAGTGTTTCAAGGTTTTTTTATAGCTAAAACATCTCAGGTTTGCATATTACTCTCATTGGAGATGACAAACATGTTTTCATGATTTTTAGATATTCATTCTTTGATAATGTTTTATGAAGGTCATGATGGGTTGAGTTAAATTTGTTTAAATTCCATTTTATTCTCATTTTAATTCTCAATCTCATTTTCCAAACAATGTTCCGTGGGTGTAGTCATAAGACACCATATAGTCAATCTACCATATGACTTCCATCCACAATCATCTAGGTGAAGTGTGAAAAGCTTTGAGACACATCCATGGAGTTATTTTAGAGGTAATAAAACATTTAACACATTATCATGGTATGATAAATAGATAAACCCTTTCAATTATTATAATAATGATTGTGACAGTCTACACATTAACCCACATAGTCATACAACTTAGTATTTTAACCTACAAGTGTCCCCATGGAAACCAAGCACATTGAAAAAGAGAATTTGAGATAAGAAAGGTATTTTATTATTAATAAAATCCATTTTAAATACTTTATATGGGTCTAAAACTCATTATAATTCAAATGCAATGCACATTGTTTACACTCATCCTCTCTGACTGCAATGTAGAATAACCAATTACAAGTGCTACCACAAAGAGCTGGGGAGCCATTTTGAAGTGTTGAAATAAATGGTAAAACTATCATTAAGGTATTAATATGGTTTAATTGATCATAACAGACCTTATTTAAGTTTTAACTGATAAAATTGAGGTATGGATCATCCTCAAATGTAAAATGACTGAGTTTGAGACATTTTCCCCAAAAAGTGAAAATAGAGGTCTGGGCCAGTTTCACCAAGGTCATATAGCAGGGTTGAAATGTTTTTGATACATATAGATTAATATAACTTGAATTATCCATGAAATATAATATATATACAAATAATTATTCAAAAGGACTAGTGGAAAGTAGTTGTTGGAAGGTCTAAATATGTAATTTTATACACTAATTTCAAGCAGTGATCACCTATAAATTTGAATTCCAAAGAGACCTTTTCACCCAAAATTTGAGAAACTATAAATACCTTCATGATAATTGTATTAAATTTTTAAAATTATCCTAATGATGTTCAAATTATATACACATAATTTAATATGTAGGGTATAACCCCAAAACACTACCCACATGTATCCTTTTCATCACAAAATGTACACCTATAGGCTGACTGTAGGGTATCTTAAAGATTGGGATAGATAAATTAGATGAAGGACCTAAATATAGGAATAAAATTAATAATTTTAGTCATTTTATGTTTTATAAAAATTCAATTATGACATCAAACATGTAAATAAATCCCAACTCATACATTTTCACCTATAGTATTCCCTACACAGTTAACTACAATTGATTATGACATAACAGTAAGATAAGTGACTATGTTTCCTAAAAATGACATGACTTAAATGATATATATGAATTAAGGTGGATGTCATAAATATATAATTAAGTCTTATGAATTATTTCCAAATCCTAAACTATATAAGACTATCTATAGGTGGGCCCCCATTCTGGAACAAAACATAGTCACAATCATATGGCACATAGTCTTGACCAACAAGATGTATGGGGAAGTAAATGGGAGTTAAAGTGATGAATATATATGGAGTAAAATAATCATGACCATTATTTTCTCCATAATATATTTAAATTTTAAAAAAATATAGATAATATTCTAATCAGGTAACCTAAAGTCTACTTCCCAAAATCCTGCACATAGTCTTTTTGCTTAGTAGTTTGTCTTGGGTTTTAGTGCATTTGAGGGGCCTAATGATCTGATAAAAGGCCCATTTTTTTAAGAGTGTATCCATTACTTGTATAAACCCCTAAAATATATATATATATTTTTAATTAAATATGGTAATTACCCTCTATTTTTCTCAGACAAAGGGTACTTCCCTAGGAACACAAACCCTGCATTTTTGAGAAAGGGTGATAAATGATAGACCAAGAGTTTTATTGACATGGAAAAGAAGTTTTTAAAGTTTTATGGACATGGAAAACAAGAGTGGAAATTTTTATAAAACCTATAAAAAACAATATACAAATAAATATAGGGTTAAACTCAACAAGTGGTCCAAACCCACAAGAGTTGTAGTCAAGCCTAGTAGGCAGGGTTTAGGCCTAGAAGCCAAATGGAGAGTCACTTCTAATTATAACATTATATGAGAATTACAATAGATTGTGTCATGTTTTCAAGGTAATTTTATTTATTTTAATTCTTTCACCTTAAATATAAACCACAAGGATGGAAACTTTTGTCTTAGATACATTCCAAACCTATAAAAAATGGAGAAAACAACTTGCGAAGGTAACTTTGAGTGTTCATATCAACCTTGACACCTTACATGGAGACTCAGGGAATTTGGAGAAACTGACAAGGGTCATATAAATTGATATTTTGTAATTTTTTTTCAAATTAAAATTTCCATCTTTATGAATGAAGATTAATAGGGTAAAATAGGCATAGACTCACCAAAACCCTTGCTAGTGACCAGTTTGATAAAATGGAGTAGTTAGTGCACTCAAATGGCATAGTATTCATATAATTATTATTTTATGTTTTAGGATTCTCTATCAAGCCACTCCCCATACTTTTTAAATATATGGAATTATATAGATGGAGTAAAAAATAGGGTTTTATTAACTATTTTATGTATTTTATAGGGTCTAAGAAGTTTAAAGAGATAAAAACATCTTTGGAAATAATATTTAGACTTAAGATAAATTTCAATGTTCATTTCATGCCTTTTAAAAACTGATAAGTATTCCTATTAGAGCTCTTATCTTAGCTAGTATGAACTAGCATAGTGAACATGGTAGTGAGAAGAGTGAAAAGCTTCAACTAGTTGATTTTAAGGTATACCTAATGCCTCTAAGGATATTAAGGGTATTCAAAAGTGTGATCCACTATAATTTTACTAATTTAATGGAAAATTGATGCCTTTTTAGAAGCTAAGTGTGTAAGGTGTGTAAAAAAGGAGTTTCTTTGACTGTAGGTAGTGATGGCTCACATCTAAAAGATTTTAGATGACTAAGAAAGTAACCAATACATATTAAATAATGTATTCAACCATTACCTCTTATTCAAATCATTATATTTATCCATATTTAGTTTTAGGATGTTAAAATAGGGTTAAATCATGGAGGCAATTTTTTGAGCCAACAAAGGGAATTTCATGTCACATTTCAAGAGTTTCATGACTTAGGGTCACACTTGTGCCTCCTAAATTTGCATGATAAATTTCAAAATATATTCTCATGAAAATATAACCTTATCTTAGCATGCCAAGAGTCCTTATGACCTTTGTAAGTTTTTATTATCTTCTCTCTCTCAAGTTCTATAATAAATAGCCATTTTGGCCTTTATAAACTATGTTCATCTTGAGTATGGAAAAGCCGTACTCATTTGCATACCATGGATAAGTAAAGACTACTAATTTTTACCTCTTCCATGACTTTTCATAGTGTGTTCACTTGAATGATTTATTTTTCTCATGTGACGACTATTGTTTCCTTAGCATTGTTGTCTCATTCTCCCACCTATTTTCAGCTTGAAGGCTTCTTCTTATAGGTCATGTGAAGTTTTTTGTGATGTGTCAAGGTTGGGTGAGTTATTATATTCAAATAGTTACATTAGAGGAATATTTTCTAGTCCTCCTAGCCTAAACATTTATCATAACCTCATAATTAAATATTGATGTGAGAATATTTAGATTGGAGAAGTGTATGTTTAGTTAGTCTCTTGGTCTCATGTGTGACATGTAATTGGTTAGTATTAATAAAAAAAATTGTTGTATCACCTTTTTTAGGATAATTTATTATCATTTTTCTCTCATTTTTCCCTCACATGTATAGGTTTAGTAGTGATCTACAAGTGGTACATCAAGGGAGCTAGCCCTATCTAGAGATTCACCTCATTTTTAGGCTACCCATAACCTAGAGGTGCTTCAATTGTGCCTATTGAATGAGGAGAGCTAAGACATATCCTAAAAGGTTGAAAATACAGGTGATAATAGAGTGTTATAACTTCCATTTAGAGAGATAATCTTCATGTAATTAGTGCTATTATGCCTACTTATTAAGCCAAATAGCTAAGCCAAGCTGCCATATATAGAAGGAGCAAATAAGGATTCATTATCAAAGACTTATTGATGCATAAATCAATAAATCCCCTTAAAAAATACATTTAGATCTCCAATAAAGGTAAAAGATTAATTTATTTTATGTTTTATTTTTATTTTCATATGCATGCTTGTTACCTATACTTCCCTAGTGTCTAGGCTAGAGGTGTTAGGAATTTAATGTGTTATTTTGATTTATTTCGTTGGACTAACATAAGACTAACCTCCCCTCTATGGATTCCTTGTTAACATAATGAAATACCCAATGGGATAAAGCATCCCATATGACCAAGGATATTTATATGTTGGTTTTAGATTTTCTAATGGATGCATAATTTTTTTTAAATTTCAAGTTTTAGCTTCATTTTTTATGTCTTTTTGCTTTAAGCAAGTCACAAGTTATAGGAATAGATGCCGATTTTTAGTCATAGGTTATAGGGATTGACACTGATTTTCTAGATTGATGTCAATCAATGGAATATACCATGATCTATGTGAGAAAAATATAACATGATAGAGAACATATCTAAAAATGGTTTTACTTGAACTTTCTTGCCATAATTTTTTGTTTGATGGTCTCCTTCTTGTTAGTTTAATCAATTTGTTATAGAATATGTGAGAGATTTTAGTTTTAGTCTCATTTAATAACCATTTATACATTAAAAAAACCTATTTTTTGTGTTCAATAGCAAACATTACTGATATTTTTAATCGACATCGATCTATGTGGATCAACATTGATCTCTATAGATCAATGATGATCAGTCTCTAAGACAAAAATATTAGAAAACCTTAGAGATAAATTTGAAATGTCATTTCTTCACTTGATTTTGGGATTATTATCAGGTAAATCTTCTAATAATTTTGGTGGAAAAATAAAATTTCAAGTATGGTTAAAAATTACACACATTATCTATGTTGTTTAAAATGTACTTAGTTGTTTTCATCTCTTAATTGTTTTTGAGGTTTTTGCAATTATCAACAACAAATGCTTAGGGGCTCAAACTTCATAGAATACTTCATTTTGGGTGACATAATATGAACTCTCACTAATCTAAATACTCATATGATTTTCATCTTTATGCTTATTAAAAAAAAATGTTTAGTAAGAAGAGTGATGCATGTATGCTCTCCCCCATCCCCTTTAGGGAACTTGGGTAATAAAGAAAGCTCACTCTTTGAATTTTTCATTTTGGTCAAAAAGTGTCAAAGGAAATTTATTAAGGCCCTCCCTAAAATCTAAATGATTTGGGTGACCACAAAATTACCATAAATTCCTTCCAGTTGTCTTTATTTCATGCATTTTGGATTGTGGGTGTGAGTTTATCGCCTCCTCACAATTTATTTAGGGAAACATTGACCCAGTAATTCATTTCCTCATATCATTTTAACCCCAATCCATGGTGGGGTATATAAATTTAGGGTGACCTATTACGATACTTATTTTTAGTGGTTAAAATAAGATCCATTAGTGGTAATCAAATTTAAAACATAGGGGAAACTTAGACATTACACTACACCGAGAAATTAACATATGTATTGGTTGTGAAAAGGATAAGACATTTTCAAACAAATTATTTGATATAGATCCAAATGATGTGATTTTACCCTAGTGTTTTCCACACATATGGGATCATTTATAAACAAATGACAATTGATAGTTTAGACAACCCCACTTGATATAGACATATTATTAATGTAGGGTGAGTAACCCAAAGTTCCATGTCATCATTCAAATTTTTAAGAGAAGAGAGGGACTAAAAACCCTAATTTTGATGAAATTTTAATTTTTTGATTAACAACTTAAAATCCTCTCAAGATTAAGTATATATATGGAATTTGACATTACAATGAAACCTTGTTAGTGTTAGGACTTAGGACATTATACATAGGTGTTTGTTGTCATTTTGTCCTCTTTACTTGCATGGCCTTGTGCCAAAACTATTTGTTTTTTGTACCACATCCAAAATGAGTTTTTCACTCCTTTATTTTAAGAGGTCTTATGTCATCCATATAAACACCACACTTTTACTTGGTTATTTTTTAAAACTTTTATGTGTTTGTGTTACTTGTTTAAATGGGACATTATTATGCTACCCATTTCATCTCAAACATTTGCCTTGGATACTCTAGCCCCAACATCTTGTCATATCATTTTATTGAAATCACATTATTACGTTGTCTTATTTATTCCCATATTTTGTCACTTTGAAATTAAGTTTTGAACCTTTGTTACACCTTTATTTTTTTAAATTCATAGTTATGTTGCTTATTTTTTATGCCTAGTATTATCATGCCATTCAATTTTGTCTTGCTTGTTGTCTATTTGACAAGCATAGTTTTAAATCAAATGATAAAATAGCCTTGACAAGTTCAAATTCAAACATTGAGTGGTTTATACCTATGTCTTATGTAATTTTGTCTTAAGTGTTAACCTTTCACTTTTGGGTCATACAACTTAGACTAGTTTCTTGCTTGATTTACAGACTACTCTTGTGCCTAAATTTAGGGAAGTGGTTTATTTTATGTATGCCTAATGTTTCATGTATTTTTACAAATGATCAATTTTATGTTTAAATAAGAATTCCTAGTTAGTTTCAAAGTGTTTCATATTTTTTAGATTAAATATTTTCCCTTTTAGACATTGTTTTGTTTAGTGTCTAGATTTTGTGCCTTGTTTTCCAAAAGACCTAGAAAATACCTATTTTGAGCCTAGATTTTGTGCCTTTTTTTTCCAAAATACCTACCAACCTTTGTTTTTATAAACCTATATTAGACTTATTTAAAACATTATTTAACTAAGTATGGCATTCTGGCTTTTCTTCATCCACTTGACATTTTTGTGTAAGACATTTGATGTTAGAATATTTTAAACCGTATTAACATATACCTTTTTGGAGATACAAATCCATTCCTTATACCAAGTTAGACCAAGTTTGAACCCTTTTTCATTTGGACATTGTTTTTAAGAGGTTTCATAACTTTAGGCCTTTTTCATGAAACATTAGTCATTTATCCTGGATATGTCTCATTAAACTTGTAGTGGATCCATGTAAAATATAGGTTATGATAGCATGGTTGCAAAATATAAATTTTCTCAATAACCATATGATAATGATGTAGTTTGTGAGATGGATCCTTATCCTCCTTACAATTCTCAATTTGGAGAACAAAGCCAAGATCCTTAACCACATTATTTGGTGATACCTTCTTCAGGTCGATTAGTGTACCAAGTTTTACCTTAGAATGATAATGGTACCCAATCCCATACCTATACAATTAATCTTACTTTATCTTATGAAAGAAACCCAGCTCTAAAATGTCCAAGGATTACCATTCTAGTACCTTATCCTTTGGTTTAAATAATAACCAAGCTTTGAAATGCCCTATCATTACCATTATAGGCCCTCATCCATCATCTCACAATAACAAACAAGCTTTGAAATGACCTACCATTACCATTATAGTCCCTCACCTTTGGCCTATGTTAGAAACCTAGCTTCACAACATCCCACCATTACTAGTATATGCCCTTCCAAGTATGGTATCTCATTATGCCAACAAGGTTATATAATTATAATTATATGGGTCATAGTTACCATCCTAGACTAGTAGCCAATATTTATGAAGCCCTACTTAGATGAGCCTATTTATAAAGAGATAATAACCCAATGACCAACCATTATTCTTTCATTTCCTAGATTCCCACAATTTATAAAATCTATGATAGTCTTCAAGACATAACAAATCCAATCATTACCTCTCTAATAAAGCCAATCATTCAAAGACCAATATGTGTTAAAAATTGATATTTTATAGCAACTTGTAAACCAAGGCCAAGAGAACCAACCAATCTATGATGTTTTTATTGCAATATGTATTTATAATGAGTCAACCTATGATTAATCACCTTTTTATAATATCCTTGTTATCAAGAACTCTTAATATAACAAGCCAGTCTTTGTTGAGTCACTTCTTAATGATTATAACCACCTTTGGGAAAATCATTATCTTGACTATTGTCTTATTTTTAAATTTCCTCCCTTTGATAATCCAAGCTCTATGGAGTTGTTTCTTTACCTTTTTCCTCTCATTGAGGAGTCTCACTTTGAAAAAATATTATTTGTAGAGCCCATTATGCCATCACAAGACATTACTTGTCTAATACCAAACATTCAACAAAAAATAATTGTAGTAGTATCCACACTAGATGAAAAATCAACATTGAATTTAGGTTATATTCTTGAACTGATATCATATTTAGCATTACAATCAAAATGAATGTTAGTCTCTATATGATATTTAGAGACCCATGAGTCAAACTTAGCTTCAAAATTAGAATACATTTAGGGGTGTTATAATATTGGTTATGTATGTCTTGAAGATAAATTTCAATACATTTGTGATCCTTCATGGTTTTTTATGATGATTAATTTAGCATCAATACAAGTTCTCCTAATATCTTCTACAATGATGGTTGTATCTCTTCTCATTCCATTACCATTTCACATGCCATTACCACCACCTAACCTAGCCATTATGTTAACCTTCCACCCCCCAAAAGTGTCTATTAAGAATGAAATAATCATACTTTATTGAACCATCCATGGAGACATATAAATTGCATAATATTAGGGTGATCAAGACCAAATTAAAGAAGAATAACAATCTCCTAGTGAAACGTTTTTGGAGGTGCTTGGGGACAATCAAAGTCTAAACTTAACACCTTCTAGGAAAACCTTTTTTATAGGCACTAAAAGTAAATCAAAGTCAAAATTTAATATTCCTCAATGAAACCTTCTCAGAGGTGTTATTGGACAATCAAGATAACTTCATTAGTAAAAATCTCATTGAGGCACTAAGATCTAAGCACAATGGTTTCTCAATGCTTGATAAATACATTATCAAATATAACATCAATACAACTTCCAAACTACATCATAATCAGATGATAGTTACTCTAAGGCCCCAATAATAGAAAAATTTGATGGTCCTATTGAGAGCATATTTATAAGTCTTCAACCATGTCACAATTAAAATTATGTTGAATCTAAAATTAGTAACATTATGTGTGCCTAAAAATTCTGATCTTCATTTGTTGCCAAACCATTATGCATTCCATTGTCATCCACCTTTACATTGCCAAAATAGACCTATCATCTAATATTTATCCCTATTTACCATCCCTAGCCATACTTTCCTTTCAAAAAGCTACAAAGACATTTTATATCAAAGTTTGAAGGAAATAGAATCAATGACCAATGAATATCACAATAACATTATTGGAGTCCAAACCTATAGCAAGTTCTTGATAGAGCAACTATTCATAAGAGGTATGGGCTAAAATCTTAAATGATTGACTATTCTCGTTATATCATATATTGATTAGGACATGCATCTCTAGATCATTAGGAATAATAGAAACATTTACCATTTCCATTTTTCATTCACCTTACCATTATTTCACACCCTAACATTTACCTTACTTTGTCACTTGGGGGCAACCTTATTAACATTATATCTAAATACCATATTATGACCTTATTTATAACATACCCTATACCATTCTACCATAACTTTCCTATCAACCAAATTTGTTTTTATCCACCCCATCCAACCCTTTGACCTTAGTTTTGTTCCATTGGTTCTTTAGTCATGTTTGATTTAATGATTTAGATCAATTTCAGCAGTTGATTTAGTATTTTACACATAGATAGTATTTTGGAGTAGTATTATAGTGGGTTCATAGTTTTATCTTTCATTCCTTATTTCATTTTATTCTAAGTATTTTTGATTATAAATGCCTTTGGGTAAATTAGTGTTTCACTCTGTACTACTAATTCTAACCATCTTTAGATAAATTATTATCATTTAACTATATCATTATTTCCAAATTATAAACACCTACGGGAAAATTAAGAACAACAATTATATCATGCCTTCAAGTACTACCTTTCCATTCTTATGCCATACTATGTCATTTGCCTAATTGGAGAACTTGTTACTACCTAGTTAGATTCTTCCATTGTAAGGTGGAACTACAGTGACTTGTGGTCCCATCCTATGACTATATAGGTAGTGCTCAATTCATGTTGAGGTCAGTTAAGTCACCCTTTACCATGCTCTCACCAATTTGAGAGACATTTAAATTTTGAATGCTCTTACCATTTTGTGAGTTAGAATGTTTAGTATCTCATAATTTTTTATTGAGTTGAGATGCATAGAAAATTCCAAAAACATTTTTAAACAACTTAGACATTCATCAAAATTACTAGATAGACCACTTTTTTACCTTAAAAATTCTTGGACCCATATTTTATTTCATCAAAAACCACTTGTCATTTAGTTTCCCCATCCTTATTTGTCCTAAGCCTTACATTCTAACCATTTTAAGATTTCATGTTATGTGTATTATGTATTCAAATTCGATACATCAATGATCCTTAGGATTTATTTAATGCTTTCATCATTTTGAGAGTCCATTACCATATTCCTCTATAACACAATAAAAAATTTTGAGTCATCATTTTCTTATATCCCATATCTTGAGAGAACTACATTTGGTCTGAATTTTATGTTGGACCTTGCATCCATAGAACTATGTAGGCAATGTCCACTACCTAGTATATCTGGAGTCATCTCAACTACCCCTCATTTTTCTTATATTCCCCTATATTTTATTTTTTGCGTTGTTTCTTCCCTATGGCCTAGAGGAAACCTCATATCTTGTGTTTTTATCTTCTATTTGTGCTAACATTGTCATTAACCATTGTTGATGTCCGTTTCATGTTTTTTTGGTTGTTTTTTTCACTTTTTAGTTATTAGTGTTTAGTGTTTTTATTTTTTCACTTGTTTTCCTATTTATTTGATTTAATTGTTGTGAATCAAATTAATATATTTACATTCATTAGGTGATTATTTGTGTACTATACTTAAGTATATCCATATTCATACATCAACATTGTCATCATGGTTTTTATCATTGGCACATTGTTTTCAAGTGTTTATTTGATCACGTGTCAATTATTATGTTTATTTTAGATATGTTATCATGGTGTTTTATATCATGGTTCCTAACATCATGTGCTATACTAAAAATTAATTCAAGAAATCTTATAATCAATGTGGCTATGACACTTCTCCTTGGCACCTAAGAAAATTCACAATCTACCAACATCATTAACCACATATAGAGTAACTAAATCATGAAATAATTTTAATCCTTGTTATTTAGGATGTGTTATCCATAATAATAGGTTACCCAAATTCATCTTTATCCTTTATACTAGCTCACTTCTAATCCATGAGTATGGATTTAGTACATAGGACACCTATTCAAATTTTCCATATTACTCCCATCATTCTGATAATGATTCTAATTACATTTGGGAAAATCATTATGTATCATCCCACCCATAGAGCCAATGATTATAACCACCTATAGGCAAATCATTTCATTTCAATCTACCCAAATGATACTAATTATAACTTCCTATGGTCAAGTCATTATCTCTACCCACCCAAATAGGGTATGTTTTTATCCTACTTATAATTATAACTACCTATGGGAAAACCATTATTTTCCCTTATAATTATTATAACCACCTCTAGTCAAATCATTGTGTTTTGATCTACCTAGGTGATAATGATTATAACTGCCTATGGAAAAATCATTATCTTTACCTGCATAACTAGGGCATATTTTTTTTAGGACCAATGATTATAACCACATATGATAAAATCATTATTTTCCCTTTTAATTATTATAACTATATATGGGAAAATCATTATCTCTACCTACCAAAATGGGGCATGCTTTTATCCTACCAATGATTATAACCACCTTTAGGAAAATCATTTTTTTCCCTTTTAATGATTGTAATTAACTTTGGGCAAATAATTCTCTTTTTACCCTTTTCCTTTGCCTAATAATTATAACTACTTATGGGCAAATCATTAACTTGTTACCATGTTATGCATAAGATTATAATTGCCTTTGGAAAAATCATCCCTTGGGTAACTCACTATGTCACTGATTGTAATTGCCTATAGGTAAATTAGTATTTTCCACCCCTTTTTATATTTTGGTCCCACCATTTTCCTTCTTTCAAGGGATCAATCGCTGACCTTTTTTGATAACCACTCCCTAAAGGAGGCATCTAGGGCTTATCCATTACCATTTAGGGCATTAGGCATGTAAGACCTTTTCCTTCTTTGAGAAAATGTTACTATTCCTATAGATATTAATTCCTTCCCAAACATGGGAAAAATATAGACATCTAATTCTAACCACAACTAGATTTCAACCAGACTTCAGACTAATTCTTATCGACCATTGCAAATTAAGCTTAAAAATCATTCAACATCCCATTTTTGGCCATGAATCATTTATAAATTTTAAGAATCATGTCAAGGCATCCCTATTTGGGATATTATCTTTTACACAACACTAACCTCTCATATATTCATCCCTAATCACTTTGCAACATAATAAATGTTAGTTTGGCCTATGGACCCATTAACTAGGGTACTTAATCAATAGTGAATAATCTAAAAGGCTAATCAAAATCAATTAAATAATTAAAGAAGATTAAATACCCAATTGAATCATGCATTTGTAATTAATGAGTATATAAAAATAGAAATTCCAAAAATCAAAATATCAAGCCTTTTCATTTTTGAATTTATGAGTTGTCTAGTTCTTCCAAAATATCTAATTTAAGATCCATGCCTAGTAATTGAAAATCATAATTACATGACAAATTTTAAATCAACTTGATTTAATCTAAATTCACCTAGGGTGAGTTTGAACACATTACATGTTTAAAATCAACCTTAACTCATCTTGGATGAGATTTAATTCTTGAGGCTATAAATACAAGTCCGTGCCTATTGATTTTCATTATCTCTTGGTGTAAAGTTATTATGACTAAATGTCTTCAAAGGTTTGATAGTGTAGTTTTATAATTCCCATTTAGAGATAAAATCTTCATGAAATTATCATTATCATTCCCAATTCTTAATATAAGTAGCCAAGCCAAGGTTCCAAAGAGAGAAGAAGTAAAACATGATTCATTATCAAAGACTTATTAATGCACAAACCGAGCAAGACACTTCAAAAAGAAAGATCCAAGGAAGGTAAAAGAGTGATTTTTTTTTTTTTTTGTGTGTTTTTATATGCATTCTTATTACTTATGCTCTCCCTAGTGTCTAGGCTAGAGGTGTTAGGATTTTATTGTGTTATTTTGATTTATTTCACTAGATTAACACAAGACTAACCTCCCCTCTATGGATTCCTTGTTCACATACAATATTTGTTTTCCTACCTTTCAACCTACAACGATATCATTTAACAATAGATTTGATGAAATTGATAAGCATTAATTACAAGACTTTATGTCAAAACATAATGATATACAAGATGATTTCATAAACATTATTCAAGAAGAAATACAAAAGAACAACAATGGTCAATATTAAACCTCTCTAGTTAATGATGTTGTTACACCTTCAGTGGGGTCCACTCAACCAACTCTAATAGAATAACTAAGATTTTTATTCAAACATCAATGATATCCACACCATTTGTGTCTATTTATTATCCTCTAGATGTATAATCCATTATGTAATAGGTTTTTCCTCTGCAATTTAAGGTGTTACATATTGAGCAAGGAACAACTAATCCATCATGTGCCCTGGATTACAACATTCTCTTACATACACCTTTGGCACATCACATGGTATAAACTCATTTATCATTTGGTTTTGTGGCACCAAAGGTCACATATAATGATGCCAAGGGTGACATAGAGTATTACTTTAGATCCTTTCATGTAGCATACTTAGACTATGTGTCCAATGATTGGCTTTTTATGGATCTATTTCATGTAGTTTCAAGGATTGTTCCTTATAATGGTTCTATGATTTGCCAAATCAATATATCATAGAATTCAATTATTTTTAAAAATATGTTCTTATCACACTTGTCTACTAACATCAATGATAAGATATCATATTCACAAGTGGTGTAGCTAAATCAAAATTAAAATGAGCCCATGGCCTATTATGTCTTATGATACAAGACTATACTATCAAAATTGACTAGCCCCATGGAAGATAGAGAACATGAACATATATTTAAATAGATTCCATCTCCTACACTTCAAAAAGATATCTTATTCAAAAAGTTTCCCATATTTACTGATATGTGCCACATAATTAAGGAAAGAGAGGTTAAGCTCTTAGTAATGGCCAAACTGAAATACACAAATGGATCAAATTTAACTATTAAGAGTAAAAACAAACCTATATATAAGTTAATGGTAAAATAAACCAAAAGTAATACAAATTTAATAGTCAATATAGCTTCAAAACCTTCTCCTAGATTGGTTTTATCAGCTCTTTAGTGTAGAGTCTTCACCAATCTACCAGAGTCACTAGCATGAATTATACAACAACTATTGGAATGCAATGTCATATCTCTCCCTCCCATTAAATAGGTTTATATTAGATATCCTTTTCTAAAGAGTTATGATTCAAATTCATTATGTGAGTATCCTAGGGAACTTGAATACATGATTTATAGATGCATTAACCTAAAGCACAAGATACAAGATCTCATTAAGGCAAACAATATTGATATGGGCACACCCACAAAGGCACTAAAACAACAAACAGAGGCAAAGTCACTTTAGATATTTTTATATCCTTTCTTAAATCATATAACTCATGAGGTAGGGGGCACACAAGGTGTTCACTATACATACTAGGCTCATTCAATCACCAACTTTTTATCATATTGTTACAGAGGAGACACGTCCATTATATAAACTTATTATCATGTATCACACTATAGTGATACCTATACCACTTATCACTTTTTCAAAGGATTAAATTGTGGATGATGACACATATTTACATGCACTTTTCATATGATTATATATATACCACCATCTTATTCATAGTGTTATATTTGACAATAGGTTAAGCATAAGCATGTGTAGCATGCCACTTTTATATTACTTAGGCTACATAGAGTGAGATACATTCTATACAAATAAAATAATTAGTGGTTTCAATGGCTATGTTTAGAGATATATTAGGGAGATTTCGCTTCCACTACAAGTTAGAACAACACACATAACCATTCAATTCCTAGTATTATCTAATGCAGGTGTATTCAACATATTATTGGGTAGGACATGGTTATTATAGTTCCAAGCCATCCCGTATACATTAAACTAATTCCTAAACTATATACATGCTAACTAGGTGGTTAATATTGATGGTGTCACATATGAGTATCCTCTTCCCATCCCATAGGTAGTTCCAACATAGATTCCAGTCACACTTTCATCACTAGCACCAATTAAAGTTCTATTTCTACTACTAGATATGGCATGATTATCAGTTATAAAAAAGAGTACATATCTTATGAATACATCATAATGTTCACTAGAATCTTTAGAGTAAGCTAGGTCTAATTTTATAGTGTCTACATGCATGCATACTCTCTCTCAGAGATCATTACTAGAGAGACCACTGCATTATAGATACATCACAAATTCTAGAGGACCTTCCTCTTCTCAATTTATATTGAGATCAATTATATTAGGGTCTAAGGGTTCTTAACACAACATGCCTACATCACCTATAGATTCTAACTCTACCATATGGGTTCATAATACCCATATAGTTCATAAGGCATCACAATTAGTACCACCACATCATAACATCACTACTCAAGTAAATCAAATTTAGATTATACATCATACCAAATCAAGGACTCATGGTTTCCCTTTCACACTACACACACTATAATAGTTCCCCTCTTCAACATAGGTCAAAGTGATGGTAAGTCTCCCATGAGACTCATTTATTTGTATGGTTCCTACCCTTGTAAATATTTCCTTCTCTCTCTCATTCCTTTACATAGTTTACTTTCATATTCTTGTACATAACTTATACTAAAAAAACAAAAAAAAATAATATAATATGTCCAAATATAAAAACATTCAAATATTTTTAAAACACAAATTTTTATAGATTGTATGCATTGTTATGTTTACATTTTTACTACTTTATATATTTTACATATTGATATTTATCATAGTATAGTCAATTTTATCATAGACATATGCTTCACTTGTCTTTTTGAATGCTTACAAATTTCAGACAAGACTCTGGTCCCTTACACTGATCCAGACTAGATATCACCTACCCACTGGGGGAATTTACATTGATGTAAGTTTATACATTGCTACATTTTCCCACTAGGGGGCATCTTTTACATAATTGGTATAACTAGGTTTTATCTTTACATAATATACATTATAGTTTATGCATTGATTTATCTTTATATTAATTATTTCTCCTCATTTCTCAATTTTTTTGTCAACTATCACTAATTAACCTCAGTATATATGCATATTAGAATCTACTTAGATTTGTATTACATGTTTATACATGCTTTCATTTCTAGTTCCTAGATTAGACTTGATTGCACTTCATGTGCTTTTTCCATCTTCAAGGGCATTTGAATATGCCATTGTTCTTTGGATTATATGCTATTTCTTTGTTTGTATGCATCAGACATGTGCCCATGTCCCTTATGTGTGCCTTTTTAGGTTTTTATATGTAGATAATTAAACATTTCCTTCTTTGTGGATCTACACCAATTTACTTGTCATCTATGTATGTCAACATTTTAACATGTCCTTATATGTCTTCATTCTCAACTTTAGTGACATGTGTCTGTGTCCCTTGTATTGTGGCCCATTGGCCTACCTTTTTGTGTGCCTAATGTGCTTGTATTTTTGATTCCTTATATGTTTATACACCATGACACTTATTTTTTCTTATAGCGCACGCGCGCGCGCGTGCGCGCGTACACACACACACACACACACACACACACACACACACACACACACACACACACACACACACACCCCAATTTTCAATGCCATGAGAGATCACATGCATCTATTCTTCTTACTTGGGAGCTATAATGGACATCATGCCCCATCCCCTTAGGTGGTTACTTAGATTTTGTTGTTATACATTGATTACATCTATCTTGACACCATTTTACAATGATAGATTGTAGCATACATCTTACATTTCCTACTTATGCTTAGATACATAATTTTGATGTTATATTTTACATTATATTAGAATATGATGTACATCCTTTATCTAACACATTTTATAGAGATATTTATTTAGAGGGATGTTCTTACATAGGTTTCATAATGAATATCAAAAGAGGGGGAATTTACATGGGTTTGTCATAGAGATTAGGATCTTATATTGATTTTATAAGATAAATTTCATCAAACAAGCTTAGTTTTATGTATCATACACAAGGTAGACACAAAATAGAACATAAGCTTAGAATTTAGCTTAGATCACATAAAAATTAGACTAGGTAGTCATTAGTGCCCAAATTGGGACACTAACACCATAGGGAACTACTATCCACTACATGCTGCTACTTTCTAGTATCCCTATCTTCATGACAATCCAAATCATTTAGAATAGTACACTAGGTACAATAAAAAAATTCATAGATAAAGTCACAAGTTTGGTACATATGTTTAGATTTATCTTAGATTCTTTCATTTTAGCTTAGATTCATACCTGTAGAGTAATTTTTACTCTACGTTGTATTTAATTATTTTTTGATCCAAGCACTACAATTTTGGTTCCTGCACACCTTGGACATGGTGGCAGGATTTTAAAGCAGAGGGCCGGTTCATTTTACCTAAGTGTTGGGATGCAGCGGAAGTTGCCAAGTGTCACCCTCCAAGCATAGGTCTTTTTCCCCTTCTTTTTTCCTTCATATCATTTGTGCCTGAGTTTAAGTTTAAGCGGATGCTACCAAGTGCCACTTTCCAGGAGACAAAGCCATCAATTGGCATCCTCCGAGTCCCCTTTTTGTAACTTTTGAGAACTGCAGATTGTGCCACATACCTAGTAGCAGTTAAGCAGAATGCACCACATGTCAAAATTTTAGTCTCACATCAGCATCTACATTTCATTCAAATATTTTCAACAAGCTAAGTAGTAGAAGAAGCAAAAAGTGCCAACTATCACTCTCTGGTCCCTTTCTACTCCATCCCCAAAAGAGAAGCAAAAAGTGCCACGTACCCCTAGACAAAGAAGTGGTAGATGCCACTTATCTTCCTCAAAGCCACGGAAGCCTCCACATGTCAACACCTAAGAGAATCAATATCAAGCTCTATTGATAAATATAAAATGGTGGTGGGTCCCAGGTGTTACTTTAAAAGTCTACAAAAGCTGCCAAGTGTCACCAACTGTAAAAGTTTAATATGTGTCTCGAATAAATCTACAGCATAGCCAAAGAGAAGCAGAGGGAGCCATGTGTCTTCACTGAATCAGGAAGAAGGTGCCAAGTGTCATTCTCTAGTGCCTCTTAGACCGTAAAGAGAATTTTCATGAAATTGCTAAGTGTCCTATTCCATTTCAAAGTGCCCACCTACCTGTTAAAGCAAAATGGAGGGAAAATCAACTGGAGTTAATTTGAGTAGATGAAATAGTTCATTGGGTAGATTTTTGGAGCCCCCCATAGCATTAAAGGCACTATCTATTTGTCCCCTAATAGTGGGGGCATAATAGATAGTTGGGTAGCCAAAGAGGTGAAGGATGGAGAAGATTGTGTGGGAAAGGAAGTGATCTAAAGAGACATCCAAGGCTATATAAGCAGGATTGTAAAATCTCGAAAAGGAGGGGGAAGATTGCTGATAGTTTAGACTTCTTGTAATTTTGACCAATAATATCATTTGCTCTTGTCTTGATTTCCTGAAGTTGTAAAAGTTGATATAATCATGCATATTTCTATGCCCTTTATGTGGCTGAATGAATTAAGGAAATTTAAGCTCCATGCCTTGGTTGGTGTTACCTGTGTCATTTACACAGTAGTCTATGCTGTAGATTTGCTAGTGTTGTGATTGGAAATGTTATTTGATTTTGTCTCATTTTCTAGAATCTGAAGTTCTACATAACTGTGCGTGACTTTTGTGCCTCTTATGTGATTGGAGGATTCTATTAAGAAGATAGAACACTATGCCTTTATTGACAAATCCTATATCTCACCAAAAGACTCCCCTGTTGTGAGCCTCTATTTTTGTTATTCTAATCTTTTACATTGATCATGCACTTGTCTGCTCTTAAATGTAATAGAGTCCTATAATAGTCACTTTGTGCTCATGTTAGGATTAGGATTACACTCAGGTGCATCACCATAGTTAGGTTTTAATTCTTGAATTTTTGCATTTCTGTTTAGTCTCTTATCCCTTTTCCCCAACACCATAAAATAGAAGAGACCAGTTTCTTAAAAACCTGGAGGTTATTTTAAGCCACATCCTCCCATAGCTTGAAACTTCCCATTATTGATTGGCTAGCATCTAGTGCAATTTTATGCCATCAACAATACCAATTGCTCATATTTTGGGGTATTATATATGGCATAATAAATCATGCATTTATATTAGTTGCACATGTTCATTTATTACATAATTCAAATTTAGTATATTTAGATAATAGATTGGGGACATGTATGTAATACATAGTTTCCATATACTCAGCTTGAAACAAGTTGATCAGATGGAATGTCATACTCCATGTCAATCTCTATGTTGTATACACTTATTATCACATTTCAGGTTCTCATAAGTTTCATGCCTTAATCCAACTATAGTGTTTGGTATTCCTGAGTGGTCTTGAGATACCTAATATACCTGAGTGGCTATAGAGTTGAATACATAGTTAGGTTTACTCAATTAGATACTTTCATTAATTTATGAAGTATAATTACAAATGAATCTACTTCATAAATGGGGAAATGATGGAGTCATGGCCTACTTGATTTCTTAATCCACCTAAATAAGAAGATTAGACACACTTGAAGTCTTACCCAAGCTATTCACAAAGATCAATACCCATTGAATAAGGGTGGGAAATGATGGAGTCAAAATTGGATTGAGTTCTTGTACCACCTAGATGAGGAATGTGTAAGCCATTAGCGTAGTTCAATATATTCGATGATATGATCACTATGCACATTCTTACACATAAGTTGTCACCAAGTTTATGCATTGGTTTTTGTAACCAATGAGGTGTATTCATTCCTTTCCTCTCACTTTACTCATCTTTACTCAACTATTTCATTTTAGCATAGTCTTTTGATTTTGATCATCTCTTAAGTAAGGATTGATTTTTTCATGTTATAGGACATTGCATTGCATTATGTTCCACATACATAGACCTAAATTTACATATTCAAAATAAACTACATGGTCTTCACTTATAAGGTAAGTTTGGGTATGCTTCTTTTTCATTTTTACTAGTCATTTTACTTTATTGTATTACTAGCATAAAGTGGTGTCAAATGTAATCACCTAAAAGTGGTAATTGGATGCTAAGAGTGTTACTTGAGTCAATCTATCCCTAGGCTAGACATAGACCTATCCTTGAGAATTGGAATTACTTTTCCAATCATTTAATAGACCATAATCACCTACAGCTAGTCATAATATATTCCTAGAAATATCTTCCCATATCCCAGCCCAACTTTCTCATCAATTAACCAAGTGGACATTATCTCCATATTTGGGACACCACAACCACATGGAGCTAGTGTCCCCAACTAGGTGTTACTATCCTTAGCCCTAAATCTTCACAAAAGATAGTTTTTCAAATATTTGCCTCTCCTAAGGTTGGCCTAATCTCATTTTCTTGTTTTTATAAGAAAAAACCCTATAAATACAATTCTAAACAACCTTTATTAACTATATGGAAAATATATGCAAAAGCTATTTAAAACAAAGACAAAGTTGTGCAAAATCAAGGTATTTGATGCCTATTCTACCATCATTTCTACATATTATGATCTATAATATCCCTAATTCTATTTTTCAAGAATTTCAAAGCTCAATAACATTCAAGGAATTAAAGTCCACTCTCATGCTAGCATTCACTCTCACATACATCAAACACTAGGTGGGAGAACTACATCGAACTTGATCCCTCTTCAGAGTATTTGTATGTAGGAAAATCTCTACATAGTGGGGTGTTGGTGATGTAAATTCAATCTTAATAACACACTAAAAATTATTGATAATGAAATAGTTTCAAGGAGATTAGGGTTTACACATTAATTTATGTTTTTTAGGTATAACACAGAACTCTAAGTTTTAATCATTTAGGAATATAACTACAGACATAGGAATGGGTGCTCCATAAAAATAAGAACAATATCATAAAGGGGAAATTATCACCACATTTAAGACACTATATATAGAATATTCTACTATCCAAATTGGGCACTACTATCCACTAAGAAAATGAATAACAAAATCCTATTGATGATATAGACTACTTCCCAGATCTCTAATTTTAGAACCCAGATCATCCACAAAAGTTAATTTTCAAATAAGTATCTATTTGTCCTTATTTATTGATATTATTAGAAACTAAAAAAAAGTAAAAAACACAATAAAATAGTAGTTAAATATTTCATAATTATTTAACTGATTTAGACATCTTAGCCTCTTAACCAAACATAGGAATTACTTGTGTAAAACTCTAAAAGTTTAAATCAAATACATATTCCCTACATTGAGTATACCACATAGAAGGTACTACATGAACATAATTATTTTTATACTACATGTAATTTATAGGTATAGATGATACAAAAAGAAGTCTTTTCACAACATTTTGTTAAGATTGACGAGACTTTGACTAAAGTCAAAATCCAACTACATAGGGATGTGTTAGATGCTATGGATGACATTTATGGTCAGATCTATCATTATTTTGGAACACAACATGTTGGTCTCTCACATTATTATTATATTACATGTTTTGGAGAAAATTTTTGATTCATTTATATATCTTACATTTTTAACTATTTCTCAAACATGATTTAACTTATCTCTTTTGAATGAACCATTATGTTATGATGTGTATTTTACATGATTTCATTTTCATTATATCTCTTTTATGGATTATTTTTATTTTTATGGCTTCAAACTTATGCTTATGGTTTCAATTAATTCACATGGATTCATTTATTTTATCTTTGATGAATTTTTGATACTTTCAAACTCAAATAAATATAATTATTATTTTGACCTGGTTATAAACCATCACTCCTTTAGTATTTTATATTTACCATATGATCAGTTAACAAACATGACCTCTCATTGTACTACTTATATACATTGATATATTTGATTTCCATTTTCTCCATATTTTTCACATAGTAATCATACATACAGTTGAAACTTGAGATTACATAATGGTTCATAGGTAATACTAAGTTGTTAATTCAATCATATCTTTGGTTACTTGATCTCTTATAACCAAAATATAAATCTCATTCATGTGTATCACTTTTATAACTCATGTTGGTTATTCTAAATATTTATAAAGGTATCATAAAATCCATAAAAATTTAAAATCCAAATCATTTAAATAAAATACACTGATCCAAAAGGAAAATAAAAAAGTATAATCACACTAAAAGATGTGATTTCTTATTTCTAGCACACCTCCTATTCCTAATCACATCTCAAACCCTAAATTTGGCCTCATGATAGAGCTGAGGTCCATTAGGGTAAGGTCAACTAGTAGATTGAGACAAGATAATAAAAAATATATAGTGATACCTACTTTCTCACACAAGTACCCAATCTTCACAATACACCAATGACTTTGTAAGGGGTCCTAAGGAATGGGGAACATGTTGTGGGAAGGTAGGTACATTTTAATTTCCTTGTTTATATAACCTTCATGATTTGATCTTAGTATTCCACCTATTTTCCTATATAGCTTTGTGATTATTACGAGTAGGTATCCTGTTTATTTTGATGGTCACTAGCCACTTAATGATTTCCTTCTTACCTAGTATACCTCATGTTTACTAAGATTTTATTGTAAATGCCCATGTATTACTTTTTACACTACCTATTTCATTAAAACAATCTTAATATTTCCCCTTTTTGAATATTGTTTTGTTAACTGATCATACCCCTAGGGTTTCCCTTTGTGAGTTGCAATATAAGAACTTAGATAAAACTAGGAATTCATCACAAATTAACACATTACAAACCATTAATATAATCCAACATTTTCATCCACCTCATTAGTGTTACCTTTGTGATTTTTAGTATAAGATATTGAATAAGAACAAGAATTCTCCACAAAATATTCCCATAAAATTTCATACTATGACCACATCATAGTAATAACCTATCAATATTACATGCTTCAAATTTGAGATAATTTGTTTTACATTATTATATACATATCATTTACATACTTCCCATATTGATTTAGTATGTTTTATGATTATTTCATAAAAATTTCACTTTATCTTCTTATTTTCCAATTGCATGTATTTTTATAACCATTTTACTAAATTTATCATACTTCCCATCCTGATATAGTATGATTAATATGATTTATACTTATATTTATTTTTATTTTCATACTTCCCACTTGATTTAGTATAATCGATTAACTTTATTTTAATTTTAATTTTCATACCATTTGTTATAACATGTTTTTCACTTCATTATAATTTTTCATACTTCCCAACATGATTTAGTGTGACTTATATATGTTTTAATTTGGTGTATTTTACTTATACATGGTTTTAAAATTTCTTTGCTTTTACTTTACCATGTTGGTTTATTATATTTATTCATCTCTTGTTTTTACACATTTCCCATCATGATATACTATGTTAATATTACATTTTATGATTATTTATATACTTCTCAAAATTTTATGATTTTATTTTTTAACCATGCATGTGTATCACATAATAATAGAAAAGAAAACATACATCATATATTTCCTATATCATATATAACAGAATTAAAATACATGTTATATAAAGGAAATACATATATACATCCATCATTAACATCGGCACAACTCATAGATAAATAAATGTCCATATCAATATCAATACACACACACACACACACACACACACACACACACACACACACACACACACACACACACACACACACACACACACACACACACACACACACACACACACACACACACACACACACACACACACATGTGTGTGTGTGTGTGTGTGTGTGTGTGTGTGTGTGTGTGTGCGCGCGCGCGTGCATGTGTATATATATATATATATATATATATATATATATATATATATATATATATATATATATAAAACATGAGTTTGATACAAAATAATACAAATACAATGTCTACAACTCTAAGGCTATACTCCATCATGTCTATATAGTGGTTGAGCTGTACAAACCATAGATGCATGTGACTGACCCCTATAAATAGTATATTTTAATGAAGTAGTTTGGGATGTCAGACCATCAACCTATCCTTATAGATTTCCACATGAAACTAAACACATCCAAGCTCTATATTCATATCCATATGGGTATCTCACTCATGGGATAATGCCTGCCAAACTCATACTTTCCCATCTCTGACTCTTGTAGTTAGTGATAGGCCATTTCCATGTGTCTTTAGACACCTAGTTTCCTCTCTAACAAAGAGAAACCAATTAACATATTATAAGGAAGATGGTACCACAAGGTCCTTTGTAATAGTCTTACTAGGATGCCTTATCATCTTATATAAAATATCTTAATGGACATATTGAACCATAAACCCCCATCTAAACTCCTCCTTGGACATATCTACAAAACACAAAGACTAAATATACATTAGATATCATTTATATATATATATATATATATAATCTCTCAAAACCATATATCCATAAAAAGTATGAAACTAATGATTTATCCAAAAACATAAATAATTAAAGAATTACTTACAAAAACTAGTGTTACTAACCACAGTCTCCTCCTTATCCCAACCACCAAGTACCTACACTATAGGATGCCTCTACATAAATACAAAGCCTAAAGACATTAATCATGTACATCATGGCCCTCTCTTCATATGTATTTATATGGACCATCTATGTTAAACCTCCATTGTGAGATCTCCATGTGTGACTGCTAGCTCCTATGTCCTCTTCATTTGACTGTGCCTCTACCACCTAGGTGCTTATGGTGATAACTATAGTCCCTTTTGTGTGTCCATAATAGCCTCAGTTTAATCCTTGCCTTTTTCATCCAAAAGTATGACATCCTCTATATATAATTTAATTACCCTAGGCTATTACACCTAACTCATCCATAGTATTCCTCGATGGGGCCTAATGATTGGTATCTCTATAAGTACTTCACCACCCCCTCTACCTATAGGATTTATAGCATGTTGTACCTAATAAGTAGTTACTACTAGGGGATCCAAAAAATTTGGTAGGCTCATCTATATATGTACATGAGTTATAGGATGTGGCTCCACCCATGAAGTATAGTGTCTAGTAATGTGCATGTATGCCAATATAGTAGCCATAGTATCCCAAGTTAACTAATTAGTCATAATATAAGTATAAGGATACCATAGAATCTACCCATGAGTAACTATATATAGGGTTAGGGAATGGGGAATAACACAATTTGCATGATATTATCACCACCTCACCACTTGAGGTATCCTATCATCCATAACATGGGTCAACCCTGTTGGTTGGTACATAGGAAACCTCTCATATATCCAAACACTAAATAAAATCATAGGGACCATAGTATTATGCACATAGGTCAACATACCATACATATCTTGCATGAGTTATACCAAAATAATTGATCCTAAATTATATAGAGTAACTTGATCTAGGATCCATTGACATAAATCTACCACATACAATGGTACTTTCCCATCTAACTTATGGCATAGCACATGCATCATCATAAGTCTTATCATAGGCTTCCAAATATCTAAAATGGTTGATTTATATATATATATATATATATATATATATATATATATATATATATATCAAATAAGCATACACATAATCCTAGGTAAATCCTATTTGATCTAGTCACTCAATATGTTAGGGCTCACCTCTCCTCCTCAACCTCTAGTGAATCACAAATAATAGGAGCCTCGATAATAATAAGTCTAAGAAAATCATGGACATCTCCCAAGGTGATGCCAACCTCTATGGTATTCTCATCCACCTCCCATTAGAAAGTATTGATCACACACTTTCATGCTCCTAGGAACATGATGACTAGATCAATACTAAGAGGGATCTTCCAAATCTCCATGATGCCTTCAAATCCTATGGAGGCTAGTCGCACTTAGTTAACATCTAACAATATCTCTAGTAAATTTGATAACTAAGATGCATCCACTAGGTTCCAAAATCGTTGTGGTCTCTACAAAATATCAAACACCATAGAACATATTAGATATTGATATAAAAATGATAAATATACATTCTAAATTAGCCCTATCACCCCTCTTTATGAACTATGTTGGCCCTTCGATATGTAATCATCCAATTTTTACAAACATAATTGGCTCTTTTATACTAAATAATCTGTATTCTAATATTTTCACACTATATAAACCTTTTAATACATAGTTTACCCCATTTATCAAACTACAATGGCCCCTATTGCATATTGAATCAGGCAACATGCACTAAATCAACCCCATCCATTTTGAAATTCAGTTGCGACTCTTCTACATAGTTAGTTATCCCCAACAATACTATGTCCACATTTTGATATGTAATCAACCACCTTTTTGCCTCTCACTCTTTCCAACTGGATCTATTGGTATAAATATATTTTAAATTGGTGGTAAATTTTTATATTTTTACCATAAATGCTTTAGTAATTTATTGGTTTGATTATTTCCTACCCAATATCCCACTTTGTCCCTAGTTTACCTAAAAATTTCCTAGGGAAAATTTCACTTCCTATATTTCCTATAAAACCTCTTTTTCTATACCTATCTTAATTTCAATAAAATTACCAAAAAAATGAAATTAGTGCACAAATTACCTAAATTGCACTAGCTATGGCCGCTAGGTGTCCTTCACATCACATATGTCATCTCCTCATCAAGGTTACTTTCAGTACTCAACTAAGTATCTCATATCTCTATTTTCTCATAATAGTAATATTACAAATCAATTATTTTTAACCCTATTTATATTTACAACTAAAAATTATTTACATATTAATTATTTTCACCCCAATTCTATTTTTTTGCTCATAACTTTGTTTCCACTAGCTCTTTTTCTAAACCAAAAAAATATTTTTAAATCCTGATGTTATAGAGAATTTTTATACATATTACATTTATATTTTTTCAAAAATATCTAATTTTCACTTATTTTACAGGTTCATCTAATGTTCCCTACACTGTAAACCTCTACATTTATTTCACATCATTTATACTATACAACACTAATGTAAGTAAAGGTATGTATTTTTAAATTTTATCCTTTCATTTATTGTATTCACTTCTTACTACAATTTACTTAGATCAACATTATGTTTTATTATTTTTTTTCTTGAAACACCATCTCATGTTACAATTACGTGACACATGATGAGCTTCAAGTGGGACATATGTATACACACAATATTTTTCCACATTATCAATTAATGAATCTTTCTCTCTTAAAGGAACCCATCAAGTCTCAATCTCTCTAAGTGCACACATTATATGGTGTGCTAAGAAAGGGGTGAGTATATCATTTTTACTTCAAAAAATTGTTGTTCTTTATACCACAACTTACAACCAACATAAGTTGATCCTATATATTTTTATAAGTTTTGACACCTTTATTACACATTCATCCAAGAAATTTACCACCTCAAATAGACCCTGCCTAAGTAAAACCTATTTTTATCATTATTATAACACACTAAAATAGGTTGACCCTATTTTTTGAATTGAACCCATTATAGGACTAAGACATCCTAGCTAACTTAGTCTGGCACATAACTATTCTATTTCCTAACTAACTAGGTCGACTGTGTCACCTAAAATTCTAGAAGGGTTTAGGGTTGCATATGAATATATAAAAACATCCTTCACCTAATTTTCAATAGAGATAATAATTAATTTTCACTTATTTTCTTTTTTATCCACCATTCTACTTAAGGATTCATTACTTAGGGTTTCATGTTTCCTTTGGAGAAGAATCTTGTCCTATGGGAAAATTATTTTAGATGCAGAGAAGTATTTTAGCCTAGAGCTAATTTATATTTTTTATCCTTATGAACCATATTAACCTCTTACAAAGCACCACTGGACAAGGGAGAGATTGAGTCTTGATGGGTTCACCTTCAAGGTAAATATTCATAACTCTTAGTCCTATTTTGTTAGTATATGGATTTTCATGTGTTATATTATTAATGTAGTTAGATTTCCATAATTATTATTACCTCTACATTGACTTGAGTATATTTATTCTTTGCATGTATACTATCCCCCATTTATGCCACAAGCTTTAATGAGAACTAGATTACATTTACTTTTACTTTATTACAAAACCATAAGAACTAGCTGGGGTTATTGTGTGGTATTACTTGACTAGAGGATTTAAAACCCTCTCTAGTGATATTTCATGGTAAGAGACCCATTATTTAGGTTTTTTAGATCCATATTGGTCATGACCCTAATTTTTTAAATTTACTAACAAGCAGAATGGCTAGTTTGATTTATCTTCTCTAATCTAGGATTGATTTATAGATCAGCTCCAATTTCCATTGTATAAAAAAACCACTATAAATCCTCACCAAGGGAAGTGGGCTAAGGGTGTAGAGGACATAGTGACACTTCATAAATATCATTATCCTATTAAAAATTCTAGGAGAGAGGGATTTAAGGACTCAAATAGATATGTTGAAGAGGGCCATCATTTTAATTTAACCCTAGCTATTAGAACTCACAATGTTTCATTAAGTCAACATGAATCCAAAACATTTGGCTGAAATAAATTG
Organism: Torreya grandis; assembly: GCA_037957365.1. Taxonomy (NCBI): domain Eukaryota; kingdom Viridiplantae; phylum Streptophyta; class Pinopsida; order Cupressales; family Taxaceae; genus Torreya; species Torreya grandis. The sequence goes on from JARHVA010008424.1 coordinate 484,084, forward strand.
AATACAATTGTGTCTTCTAAAATTATAGATATTTTGAGACTAATAAGGTAGGTGATGGTGATGGTTGATCACATTAGGATCAAGAAATTTATAGGTTTTATGGGAAATTTTTGCTTGTTCATAAATAATGATTAGGTCTATGAAATTTGTATGTGTAATGTAAATAACAACATACAAATAATATTTCCATCTGGTGTGCTTTGTGTGTGTGTGTGTGTGTGTGTGTGTGTGTGTGTGTGTGTGTGTGTGTGTGTGTGTGTGTGTGTGTGTGTGTGTGTGTGTGTGTGTGTGTGTGTGTTTGTCTGTGTGTGTGTGTGTGTGTGTGTGTGTGTGTGTGTGTGTGTGTGTGTGTGTATGTATATGTGTATGTATGTGTATGTATATGTATGTGTATATGTATGTGTATATGTATATGTATATGTATATGTATATATATACATATACATATACATACACACACACACACACACACACACACACACACACACACACACACACACACACACACACACACACACACACACACACACACACACACACACACACACACACACACACACACACACACACACACACACACACACACACACACACACATATACATATATAATTAGTATGAATTCTATAATACTGAATGTGTCTTGAATTTTTATCATCCATGTCTATCCCATATTTCATAGTAATTTGTGAAATATGCTATTCTATGTTGATGTTTTTCATAACATTTTTCAAAACTAGTTTCGTATCATCATTCTAAAAGGTAGGTTGTTGAGATTAAACATGCTTGGATGGAGTCCCATGAATATCATTTAGTAATTCAATAATATATATATATATATATATGTATATGTATGTATATGTATGTATATATATGTATATATATATGTGTGTGTGTGTGTGTGTGTATATGTATATATATATATATATATATATATATATATATATATATATATATATATATATATATATATGTATGTATGTATGTGTGTGTGTGTGTGTGTATATATATATATGTATATGTATATGTATATATGTATATATATACATATACATATACATATACATACATATATATATACATACATATATATATATATATATACATACATACATTTATATATAAACATACATACATATATATATATATATATATATATATATATTCTTGAATTACTAAATGATATTCATGGGACTCCATCCAAGCATGTTGAATCTCAATAACCTACCTTTTAGAATGATGATACGAAACTAGTTTTGAAAAATGTTATGGAAAACATCAACATAGAATAACATATTTCACAAATTACTATGAAATATGGGATAGACATGGATGATAAAAATTCAAGACACATTTAATATTATATAATTCATACTAATAGACTACAAGTAGTAAAGATAAAAATAATTATTTAACTTTATTTTAAATATTTGTTATTTATGAAAATTTCCTTTCAAGGATATTATGAATAACATGCATCTCTATGAGGAGGTTAGAATAAATAGGCATAAAATTATGTTAAATTAATATAATTTTATCCTTAATTAGGTGTAAATTATAGTTAAAAAATCCAATAAATTATAAAATTGAGGATCATATATTGAAGCAAGATCCATTTTATGAACCTTTATAGTCTCAAAAGAAACCTAAATTTATAAACCTATAGTAGAGGAGGTCAGACCCTCATTTTTTTACATGTTAGTCCTCTTATAAAATTTTATGGGTGTGAATTATTCTAATAAAAGGCATATTTTAAAGGAACAATATGATATCAAAATCCTAGATATTTAAGATTTACTTGATTTAAAATGGAAACTTTGTAAATGTTGTGCCAATAGTTTTTTATGTAATTCATAAGGTCCATGTCTTCTTTCAAATCCTATTATATAAAAGTGGATTAGGTTTTAAAGAATAAATTGGGTGGCATGTGAATTTAGAACTTAAATAAATAAAATCAATAATTATTACAAATGCATATGGACTAACAAATCCATAAAAAAGGTCACATAGAATGAGATTTAAAATGCATTGGATCAGTTTGCATAAATGAAAATAACTATGGGTGGTTATTGTAATGTCATTCCTCAACCTATGAATAAGAGGGGTGGAATTAAGAAATGGTCTAAATTATATAAGAATTTTCAATAATTTTTCTTATAACTAAATAATGTACCCTCTCACAAAACAAGTAAATTTACATGGATGAACAAGAGGAAATTTTTTAGTAATATTTTTGAATGGCTAGATAGATTCCTATTTTTACATGTGGTGATTAAGGGTAATTTGATAGTATAATATTTTTATCTGATGTCTCTAGGTTAGATTAGATACTAATTTATTTATCCATTAACACTGATATATTTCCTTAGAGGTTTATTTTTTATATTAAGCTCATGTGGGTTTGATATTTGGATTTTAAGGACAAACTCAAAACTATGTAGATCATGATATAAGTGATTAGATGTTTAATTCCTATAAAAGTTATGACAAATGACAGATACTTTTAGAGTATGGAAAAATATGATGTTTTGGTAATATATTTGAATAAAATTTTATTTTGGAAAATAGGTTTTTTTTTTTTAATCCAAGATTTAATTACATCCTATAACACCTCAACATATTTAAAAGTAATATTTTTTTTGAAATCTTCATGAGGTTTTCTTAAGAAATGATATTTAATGAAAGCAAAAATATAGGGAGTCATAGATTAAGTAAGAAGACAAAAATTTAAAAAAAATCACCAATATATTATAAATAGGAGGCATATGAATATATTTTATATAATAAATGATGTCAATGGATTGTTATGGAGTAACCAAAAGTAATTAAGAAAGAAATTTTCATATTTTTTAAAACACTTATATCCAAATAAGGGGAGTGATATGGATATATTTATATATTTCATACCTAATATAACACACCCAAAAATCCAAACTAAAAAAATTAAACTATTTGGGTTGTGAACTAATTTCCAAGAAAATATTTAATTTCACGAGGTAAAGCCTTTGAAACAATGCACATGATTTTCCTCAATGAGTTACACCATCCATGATCAAATATTGAGCATATAATGTCTGGGACTTCTAACATATAATAAAGTGATCTAATTTTCCAATAGACATAAAACAAATTTATTTTATTTTACAATAAATAAATCAAAAGATAATTTTATTATAGATAGAGTAAAATATGATCACTAAAATGTATCAAAAAGGTTAGTCATATTTTACAAATATTGTTATGTAATTTAGTCAAATTCTTAAACTTCAAGACAATAAACTAAGCATTCATTATATTTTGGCACAAAAAATGCTTTTTACCTAGTAAATATAAAATTTGTGCAGTTCACTATAATGTATTTGACATATGTTGTCTCATTAATTCTGAACTCTATGGAATTACTTGTGAATTTAATCCTATGATAAACAATTTTAACCTTGTGCAAGGTTTAAAATAATTATTTAAATATATCAATATAATTTATGTACTTCCTAGGATTCTAGGATTAAAACAAATCTAAAATCCTTACTTAAATATTCATCATTCAAATGTAATCTTACTTTGAAATTAATTTCAATAATTCAAAAAGGGAAATGCATATTTTCCATTTTTAATTAGTATTTGTTAAATATATAATTTTACCATAACAAAATCCAAAATCCTTTTTATGATCAATAATTTATTTACATCAAAAGGGTATGATCTATTCAATGAAATAAATAATATATATTAAGCCATATCAAATGAATGAGATATACGCCCATTTAAACATAAAGGAAAATATATTAATTTCAAGATGTCCTCACACCCAACACATAGCTTTGTGTCATCAAGTGACATCTTTCTTATATATCAATAAACTAAATAATCCTTCAAATTGTAAATAAACATAAGTAAATATATCAATTGATGAGTATGTTATATTAAGATTTCATAGCCAATTTTTGATGAAATAAGAGAACTTAATATTAATACTTATTCTCAATGTAAATTTATAATTAAATTATAAATAATGTGTTTTTTAATCACTTATTAGTTGTTTTATTATATAAAATAATAAAAATTAGATAGATCATGAACTTAATTTCTGTTTCTAAATCATTATCATTACAAATAACACACACATAATAAATTTTTTCACATTAAAAATTAACTATTTTTCAAGACTAAGAATAATAAATATTGTTTATTAAATCACATTCATAAACAAAGGATTCAAAATTCTAATCACTAAGAAATCAATGTGTCAAACTTAGAATTATGTTATAAACCATTTACTTATTTATATAAATTTATACATTCACACAATTATAAAAGTTTTGGCAAACATTTCAAATTGATCAACTCAAATCCAATCAAATGATGTTTCACATTAAATAAATAATGGAACTAATTATTTCAAACAAGGACTAAAATTTACTAAACACAATATTCATTCCTAACCCTATTACAAACACAATCATAGTAAAGTAAATTCATTTATTTTCAAGTTTAGAGAGTATGCTAAGAATTATATTGTCTCTTCAAGTCTACTCATCCTCTTAACTTTAATTTCAAGACTAGTCATTAAGTGATAATGACATTAAATAAAATTATTGTTCATATATCTAAAATATAAGCTTTGAATCATAATGCATATACAAATTCAATTTGATATTTCATTTCAATAATCAATTAGTGAAATAATAATATCAATAAAATACATACAAAGATGTGTATGATAATTTTAATTCTATCAATATCAACTACCAATCAAGTCTATAATATTAAGTTATTTAGGACATATGTTCTTAATTATAAAAGATCTGATTATTCATTCCTCTATGACTAAAAATAAGTCAATAATACCTATACCATTATTTTTGCAAATAAATATAGATGTAATCCATACATATTTATGCATAGTCAAGAATGTAAACCATTATATTTTATTAATCTCAATTTATAATATATAAATCATTCATTTCTCTAAATTTAATATTCTAAATGCTTTATGATAATACTTATATACAACAATTATGTTTGTAGTAAATTATCTTGATATATAAATCAACTATATAGTTTAGTAAGGAACTAATATATTTTTAAACTAAAATTAATTTTAGAATTATAATAAGCCTTAAATCCATAATAAAAATATAATACAAGTATACACAACTTCTTTGATTTACTAGAAACTTTAAAAACTTATTAAAGTTCAAAACATTACAATTAGACATTAATTATAAATATAATTTACAAATGAAAAACCAATAGCCATTTATCTTTATCAAAATATAATAACCAAGTCAACAATATGCTTCACAACAACATTTACAACATTCAAAATATTTAAAATTTATTATAAAGTTATAGAAGTTACATTGAAGTAAGATAAGTTTGCTCTAGCAAGATGATGATAATATAAACTCCACCAAATAAGAAACAATGAATGTGTTCCTCAATAAGGTTATTAACACAATTAATCCTCTATATATTAAAAAAAATATGAACAAAAATACAACTCTATATCCTTGTCAAATAATCATTGAAGGTAAAAGAATGGGTAAGATGAGTCAAACCATTAGTGGCCCACTCCACCCCTACCATCAGATTTGAAAGTTTAAATAATTTCACAATAAATAACCCAACAATATAAAACTATAAAAGAGAATAAATTCAATACGATCTAGGTACCATAAAAATATGCATGGTTTAAAAATGGTTCATACTATTCTAACAATAAATCTATCTTCATAATAGACTATGTAAATCAATAAAATAAAAAACAAAACATCATCATCATTAAAACCCAACAATGTTTACAATATTCATAAAAAATAAGTGAAAATTTAAAAATAAATTATGGCTCTACGGTCTTAACCCAAAAAGGTTTTTGTCTAAAATCAAAGAGGGTTATTTTTAGTGGCTTTCCACTTATACACATTCAATGGTGAACTGGTAATAACTAAACACCCTACTATTAGGGTTTATTAAAATAATTAATTAATATACAAAACCATAAAAATACCTTTATATTTTCAAGGTAACCACCAAAATTTCAACTTATTGGTTATCTAATGTAACATGAATGTAGGTCATACAAAAATAAGGTTTTTCATGACCCTACATCTATTAAAAAAACATTTTTATTAATATTTCCATTATATTAGAATAAATGAAACAATGTTGATTAAACCAAAAAGAAAGGACAATTACTTGCTTATCCAAAAAACTTGATAAATAACTTAAAAATAGATTCATATATTCTTTCTCTTTCCCCTCTTATGGTTTTCTCTTTATTTCAATGCTTACAACATCCTCTTTATGTTTAAGATTTCACACAAAGATATTCTTTAAAAAAATGAAATATGGCTTTATTGAGGCTATTAACACTACCATCATGGGTTTGGAGCACTAATGACCAATGATAAAAAAGGTGAAACATGTTTTACATACATTTAATAACCTTAGTTTTGTTAACCTTTTATTTCCATAACATGCCCATATATCATAGGGTTTTTGATGCCAACAGTTCAGTCAAAAGTCTGAATGAAACAACAAAACTCCAAAAAAATCTCCCTAAAAAAATAAAGGTCTCATTGAACTAATGTTGGTAAACATGATAATAAAAATGATTAATCCTTGACATTGATTATGGTATAATCAAATCAACCCAAAATCATAACCTTTGCCTTGTCATAGCATAGGTACAAACTAATTACGTAAGGTCTTACACATTAGCAAGTGATTTTCTCATAATCTTGGGTTGATGTTGTTACCAAGATGGTAAAAATTAGAATTAAAAACATAAAATGATCAAATCCAAGTCACAATGTCATAATGTGCACAATTGGATATATGCCAATGATAGTTACTAAAGTATATAAAAATAGTATACACATAACAACATATAAAAGGAAAATGATGGATGTTAAAACATATCATTATTACATTTACTTTTATGATACTTGTATACCTTCTAGTACCATTTTTTTGAATCATTCCATTCCTTAGTATAACTCATTCAATCATATCTATAATCATGAAAATTAAATCAACATTACATGTATCATAGAGATAATAATAATCACAAATACAATAATCATATAATTTATATAAATATCAACTAAAAATCTGAATTGTATCATATACACGAAAATCATGTTATTATTATATAATCATATACTACATTAGTTTATTTCAATTATAGCAAAGGATGGATGTGACATCTAGTCTCCCTAAAAGAGGCAACATCTCAATTCC